>JABUQX010128851.1:0-45800 GCA_015478945.1 Trachelipus rathkii | reverse complement strand
ATTAAAAACTCAATTTAAGATTTACCAAATAATTTACAAATGTTGATATCTAGGAAAAATCGTACTTTTCAAGAGTTCTAAATTTGAATTATTTAGGGTACTATTACTGCTCTCCTCCAACACCTTCGAAACTGTAATTGATCCCTCGCCCAAAAAACGCTTAATTAACTACATACTTTACAACAAGATACACAATAAGCGTCATAATACTCACCCTCATCTCGGTTCCATTCATTGATCATTAGATATCACTGGGTTAATTTCATCTAAATATAACCTGTCCAGATTATACCATTTCTTCAACTTTCTCGCTCTAAAGATTACCTCCTCCTTAACAATGTCCTTCATCTCCAAAAATACCTATCCTTCTTTTTGCACCATTTCAAAACCCACCACCCTATATATACACATACAGCATCACCTCTTTTCGATTTTTTACTCGCCAATGTATCTCATATGACAGAATTTTAGAGGCTGTATTTACCACCCATACATACATACTTTGATGTTCCAATTTCAGAAGATATGGCTTTACCACCAGCACCATATATCAATAAACACCTTCCATAGAGCTTCACTATTAAATCATATCATGCGCCTGTTGTATATCCAAAAAAACCTAAATACTAATTATTCTTTCTTTCTCCCTCATTTCTCAATTCATTATATATGTTTCAATTGTAATAGGATTTATGAAAATACCCACACATCCTCTACTACTTCTAAATGCGCCTATGTTCTTACACCTACCTTTTCAGTCACCGACGCATCCATACTTTTGATCTACCCAAAAATTCCCAGTATAATATCTTCTCCTTACTACGCTCAAATAAACTAATTTCCCCAATAATTACTACAGTTATCCTATCTCCTTACCCTTATCTAAGATAAAAGAGTACTATTAACTGCCTCTGCCAATCCCTCGAAATCTATACCCTGAATAACACAGCTTTGTTTACCTCATATTTCCTAATCCAAATGCAATCACCATCTCGCCTCCCATTCTTTTGATCATTTTTCACCGATCAATCTCTTTCATCAAAATGTACCCTGGCAAGATTTACCATTCTCACCCCCACTCAAACCCCCCTTACTATAAACTATACCCACACCCCCAAAATATACGGTATTCCTCTCTGCACCAAACCCAACCCACTGTCCTGCCCATCCTACCCTTTTGCAATATTATACTTGTGGCCACAATTGTTCTCATATAGTGCGCAGAATATTATCCGCGAAGTGCGTTCTATTCACCTCTATCTTCTTTCAAGTCAAAAGCAAATCTCAACGTATCCTGCTGTATCCGTTGTAGCAGCGACATTTTATTTCATGGATTATTTCTTATTTACCAAATGAATTTCAAATGTCGGGAATTTCCCTTATTCAACTTTTAGCTCGAAATAAATTATACGTACTACTTTTATAAAGAGTTCTAAATTGTATTAATAATAATATAAATATAGTATTATATTATATAGATATATATATATATATATATATATATACTATATATATATATATAATATATATATATATATATTATTATATATATATTATAATATATTTATAAAAGGAATTTTACCTGGACCGGGGTGGTCATTTTGGCTATTCAAACATTCAAAGAAAGACGGAAACAAATGTAAACGGACTTAAAAAAGGTAACGGGAGTGAGAAAATAAACGGAACTTATTCGGTGCTTTAGCTAGTGGCGTAAATAACGCCCCCCGCATGCCCCCGCGTGTGCGGGGCGGGCGCGAGGCGCATGGTCGGAGCCGACCTGGTGTTTGACGACGGGCCGCGACACGCTGCTGGCCAACAAATTCTAAGCAAAAACCCCACCACAACAGCACCGCAAGCTGTTCGGACTTAAAACACGTTTTCACAGACTAATGAAATATTTCGCGTAATTGGGAGCCTATAAACAACTAAATAATTGAAATTCATTAAAAAACGTTTCAATTAAGACATCCTTTACAAGAGCTATATAAATAAATTTCGCTTACTGACTTTTTTTTGAAAATTGCATTTTCAATTGCAAACACATTATTTTTTCAAATGCTGAATCTACTTCGCTTTAAAAACTCAATTTTAAGAATTACCAAATAATTTTCAAATTGCTATGAAAATTTAAAAAAAAATCTTTCTTTTAAGAGTTCTAAATTTATAATGTGAAAAATTAAGCAAAAGCGTATTCTTTAGAAGTTAAATTTTTTGTATTAAAAACAAGTTCGCACAACTAATGAAATATTTGGTAATTATAAAAACAAATATATGCAAATATAAATATCATCCTAATATCAATATTAGGAAAAAAAAGCAAAGTCTAACTTTAATTGACAACTCTCCCCTTCTCTTCTCCATCCCCTGAAACTTAAATTAATAAATGACCCTTATCTACTTTTTTTGAAATTTGCATTTTTAATGAAACACTAATTATTTTTTCAAATGCTGGATATACCGTTAAAAAACTAATGTCTATACTGCAATTATTACTCTCAATATATATTAATAATTCAATGTTATAAAATATTCGGAGACCACACAAGAAGTAAAATATTCTAAATGATAAGTGGCGAGTGTTTGTGGATATAGGTTGATAATGTGCAATAGAATTTTTAAGAAAATAATGAAACCATCGCAATTTTAGAAGCTATTATAAATTTATTATTTGTTTAATATAAAACAGGTTTACATCATTACTAATGCTAAAATTATTAATTTATTATAGTATATATAAAAACAAATATTTTTGAAATTTTCATTTAAAAAACGTCAATTTATAAAATCAACCTTATAAAAATACTATTATTAATTCATTCTCTTTCTGCTTTTTGAAATTGCAATTTCAATAGAAAACACAATAATTTAATTATTTTTTACAAAATTACTGAAATATAATATAAAACAGTCTTATAAAACTCAATTTTAAGATCTTCCTTATAATTTTATAATTTTAACATATAATGTTGAAATATTTGCGAAATTATTATAAATTTATATACGTTACTATATATATAAGTAAGCCTTTATTAACTATATAAACTTTAATATGTAATTTCAGTCTGATAAAAATTATTAAGAAAAAGCGTTAATAAAGTTTTAGAACCAAACATTTAGATGCCAAACTATGAACTATTTAAAACTTGTTTTAATTGTGCAACTAATTAGATAAATATTATTTATAAATTTATATTAATAAAAACTATATATAAATTATATCTGATATATATATTTTTTTCCCGATTTATATCGATATATTTTTTAAACAGTCAAAAATTTTTTGATACCAAAATATATCGAAAATGTATCGATATTTTACTATTTTTTTCAATAAGATTCTCTTTTCTGCTTTTTTTGAAATTGCATATTTTTATAGATGAAAACAGCTCTCATTATTTTAGTTACTACTTTAGGCTGGAATCGACCACATGAAGCAATCAAAAGGAAAAGTCGCCTAAATACCGTTAAAAACTCAATTTAAGATTTTACCAAATAATTTCACAATGTTGAAAAGTTAGGAAAACATCGTATCTTAATTTAATATAGGTTCCTAAGTTAGATATTTGCTCAATGCGGCAAAATATGGTTTGCAAGAAAAATTCGCACAAACCGCTAATTTACTGACAGTGTTAAAAATTTTAGTTCTATTATATAGAACAGGCTTTCGATTCTGTAAAGAAGACATTAATAGAGCAAGAAAAAATATTGCCGATGATAGTTTTTTAATTAAAAGACTCAAGATGATATTTACATGAAATTTCATTAAAAAAATCAGCTCAATTAATGAATGGTAACATCCTTCAGAAAGTACAGTATTCTATCCTAAAATTGCGATCGTTTGCCTCCTGATCCACTTGACATAAAATTGTTGAAAATAATGTGCTTATCTTCTCTACCAAGTGACAAACAACCACCTATGCCATTTTTATTTTGTCAAATGTGCAAACACAAACTAGCTAGCTAAATAAAAAAATACCGGACGTTTTGTAAAAACCTCAATTTTAAGAATTACCAAATAATTTCAAATGTTTGATAATTTACTTGCAAAAAATCTTTACTTTTAAGAGTTCTAAATTTATAATGTTTGCTAGGTTTGAAGAAAAAACGTTGCTTTAGTTTTTGGCTCTCAAGGGAATTAAAAATAAGTTAAAATATATTTATTTAAAACGGTTTTCACAACTAATGATATCTGCGTACTATAAAAACAGATATTTGAAATTTTCTATCTAAAATAAATCGTATCTAATTTTATTAGAGAACACACCTAAACTGTTTTTATACTTACTCTAAAATAAAGAATTTTCCTTCCCTTTTTACCTCCGTCTCTATTTTCGCAAAAAATCAGAAGAGCATTTTCACATTGGAAGTAACAAGCTTTGAGGCGACATAGCATATTTTTTTCATTAATGCCCTAGAAAAAGAAAATAAATGATCTTATTACCCGTTTTAAAACTCTAATTTTTATACATTCTAAAAGCCTTAACTGTTATACATCCTGTAAAGTATATTCCCCTTGGGAAAAATGTGTTTGAATGAAGAAGCATAAATGTTAATAACATTGAAGATGACATTTATAACACGCTTCCACATATATATATAAAATTCAGAAGTCCTTAATTTGCTACTTCACATTCTCGGGAATGAAGCTTTCCCCACAAACTAAACCTAAACTAGGTGGATTTAATTTGCCTTAAAATTTTTTTTCTTTTAATAATAAAAGGAGAGAGAGAGTTGTGGTGATATCTCCTCAACTTAACCAGTTGCACAGAGCGAGTAAGTTAAATAATTTTTGAGCTATTATAACAAACAAAGCAATATTGAGTGGAAAGATATGTCATTGAGCACCAAGAGAGACGTCAATGATCTTAAGAACACCTAAAACTATTAATAAACATTCAGTTTGCAAGAACCTTGTGTTTGCACTGCATATTTTTTGAAGACTTCAATTTATCCAATGCGCATTATATACAACAAATAGAATGACAAACACAATATATTTTATTCGATAATGAGTGAAAATACCGCTTAAAAACTCAATATAAGCTTCTTCGTTTATTAAGAGTGAGCTTTCTAAAGTATGTTGACTTTCAATTATCCAGATCCTTTGATCTACAAATAATTTCATATACAGTGTTGAAATTTAGGTGAAGAAAATGGTTTTTCTGTTACTTTTTAAGAGCCTTCATAAAGCCTTCATGATATAATGTTAAAATTTAAGAAAACGTAACGTTAATAAGTGTTGCCAAATTAGAGTGCAAAGTGCGTGTAAAAGGTACTAGTGAGTTTTATTAAAAGACTCAGAGGTGTATAATTCACGAGCCAACTAATGAATGAAATAAATCAGTGCGATGTTTTTGCTTTTTGACCCTACAGCCCTTACAGAACAACAGATAAAGAGCTCATTGGTATTTTGTTTGACAATTTTTACAAAAAATATGAAGCCGGACGTTAACAAAGTTCTAGTTTACTGAGGTGAAAATTATAATTAATACACATAGTACACTCTGCATTTTCCAATTTCATTTAAAAAAAAGGCGTCAATTATTCAGGTACACCTAAAAACTATTTAATAAATTCGCTTTTCTGCTTTTTTTTTGTGAAAATTGCATTCAATGAAGACACTGGCCAATTAATTTGTGTTCAAAATGTCTGAAAATTTATTTACACGACATAGAAAATTAGGGAAATATCAATTTTTAAGAATGACAAAAATTTAAATTAACAAATAAATATTCAAATTTTTTGAGAACAGAATGTAATAGCGCAAAAAATATTTTGTTCGATTCACAATTATAAAGATGTTCAATTAAAATGTTTTGTCTTGTAGCTATTTCCAGACGTGTTATAATGTCCTGAAATACTAGCTTTTAAGCATTAAGCGTATAATGTTTATCTGATCACTCCCAGTAACTTTTAATCGATCTGACTGGAGAGATTCAAATTTTTTTTTCAATATTAAAATACTAAAAATACAAAAAGACGGTTTATTTTTCGAGAGACAGAACTAATGTATTTACCATGGCCAACACGATTAAATGTGCTCGTAAGTTTAAATTTTGGCTGTAACATAACAAAAGTCATTGATAGAGTATATGTACTCGAAGTTTCAAAACAGCACGTGGGATCCTATGGTGTGAATAATAGTAACCGTTGGCGAACATTTGTTAGATGAGGCTCAATATGAAAGTAAGATCTCACGCGCGAGGGATTCAATGTGTGTGAGGCATTTTAGAAGGACTATTTAAATTTCCAAAGGTTAAAATCTAATTGTCGCTTTTGCATTTTAATTTGCATTTCATAATGAAATAACTTACATTTTATATATATTTTTTATCAATAATTGCTGAATAATATAATAATATAACTATTTAAAATCATCAATATTATTATTAAGATATATATTTATTACCAAATTTTAATTTTATCAAATGTTGAAATTTAGGCAATATCGTACTTTTAAGTCAATGTGTTAAGTGAAGTATTCTAAATATTTTGTAATTGTGTCAAATCTAAGAAATAGCGTAATTTAGAAGTTAAAAGTTTTTAATTAAAACTCAGAGCTTTATATATCAATCAACAGAGTCTATAATATGATTATATAATATATTATTATTTATCAGCTAGATATATTTATAATTATAAAAACAAATATATATGATATATTATATCATATATAATTAAATAAACTAGCCTATTATTGGTACATCACTAAATATATATAATCATTAATATAATATATAATTATACTCTTTACTGCTTATTATATATGAAATTAGCCATAATTCTATAATGAAACATACATTATATATATATATTATTATTTCAAATTCTTATCAAAAGCTTGAATAAAATCTCAATTTTATATAGTTAATATATATTATTATATATATTTAATAAAACCATAATAATTAAATTATATCAATAAATTTGTTGAAATTTAGGAAAAATCGCTTTAAGAGTTCTAAGTAAGCTTATTCTCATTAAATTATTATATATATATATATGCCTATATGTTGCATAAATTTTAAAGAAAAAGTATATATCATAAAAATTTTAGTAAAGTTATAAATTTTTTATATAATTATATTAAAAATCAGGTTTTCACATATATATCATATTAATTGATAAAATATTTTGCGTATATAATACATATATAAAATATAAATACTATATAAATACCTTTGTGTATATTACTATTTCATGTATGCTAATAACGTCAAATTTATCAATGCACAGGTTTCCTTTCTGTAATTGCTAAACTTAATGTGATTTTTTTACTCTTTTATAAATTAAGAATTCGACAAGAATATTATAACATCGTTTTTTTTTTGACATTCCAAAGTTCCTCGGCAATAATTCTCCTATATTCTGACACAACAGATTCACCATGACTTAAAGGAGTGTATGTCGTCATCTTCAAATGACTTAAAGAGATAACTAGCCGGGGGGGGCGCAGATAACATAAACCAACTCTCAAGGTATACTTCTACAACGTATGGCCTTTACTCTAATCTCGACACAGAAAAAAGTAACGATAGTTCCGTTAACTCCCGTTACTCTACCAAATGGAATTAGCATAGATTTCCGATGTAAGCTAAACCAAGTGGACTGAAACGGTACAAAATAGATATTCCTCTAAGGATTTTCTGTTCCCACCCCTCTAAATATTGTATGTAATGCTTGAAACTGTAATTATATTTAAGTTAATGTTAAATTCAAGATAGTTTTAGAAGCTTTAAAATTTTATATATTTATTAATATAAAAATCATTAAAATAAATGATAGTTATAGAAAAATATATAAATGATAAATATTATATAATATATTTTGGATATATATATTATAATTTACCAAATAACAATACATGTGAATTTACATAATTAGACATTCGCACATAAAAACGTATCATATTTTTAAAGAAAACACCTATTAATAACTATTAATAATTAAATTCGTACTTTTTACTGCTTTTTTATGTAAAATTATGTGACATTTCATATAATTGATGGCAGATGACACTGTGATTTGCTGTGATTATACTTTCAAGGTTTATCCAAAACTAGACATTAATATTGTTAACAAGAGAAGGTTTTTAGAGGAGATATGAATTGCTGACATCACAAAAGGCTGCTTAAAATTAGGGTAATAATAATAATTCACACTCCAGTTTTGAATAATATACTCATCTTCATATTTATTAAGATACTATTAATTTATTTATATTTTTACATTATTGATTTTTTTAATATGTTATAGATCGGACATTAATACTTATCTTGGAATAACTTGATATATAGTGTAGCGAGCTTCTTTGATTTATAAAAAATTACTATAATAATATAGTTTCTTTTGTGTATTATGTAATGACCTAAAAGGAAAAGCATTGAGGAGAACTGATTTTTTTAAGATAAAAGCGTAATGTAAAATTGTTTTTTTTTTTTTTTCAATACAGCTTATTTTAAAAAATATTGTTAATTTTATAAATTATGGAAGTTTTAAAATACTTAGAGCGTTATTTTTGGTTCTTAATCTTTATAACATACAAAGCATAGAATGATCCAGCAAATAATAGATTAATATCCACTTTGCATTTTTTAAATTTATAAATTAAAAGAACAAACTAGAAAAAATAAATAATAAAAAATAAAGACATTATAATAAATATTTTTTGAATATATTTTTCATGAAATATCAACCATTATTTTACATGAAATAAACGTGTGTTGCTATACAAAATCTCATTGTGTAAAAGATTAAATCTCAAAGAACACAATAAAAAAAAAGATTTTCAAAATATTATTATATAAAATATTGTGTGTCTCTAATTATTGTCATGATATTACATTTAATTCCTACTCTTTGATCAGCAAATTGTGATTTTATGTGTCAAAGCTTTGTTTTAACAAACACATTCATAATGAAACACCAACCACACACACACCACACACACACAACATCTCAATACATTCATCCACTACCATAACACAACACAACTGCATGCAAATACACACACACCACACCTAAACACACACACACACCACCACACCACATCACCTGATATCAAAACTGCCTAAACTATCATCTCACAACAGAACATTACACCTCAATAAATATAATTTACAAATGCCTGAATTGTTTTCATTGAAAACCAATTCTTTAACTAGTTCATAAATTTATATATATTATAATTATATAATGTTAAAAATTATTATAAATATCACCCGACGCTATATATATAATATATATTATTTTATTAGAAGTCTTACAATATATATTATATTTTATTATTATTATATTTAAAAACAGGTTTTCACAATATTACTATTATAATAATGTAAATATTATATTATTGGGTAATATTATATTAAATTACAAAATATAATATTGATATATATAGGAATTTATCTAATATAAAATAAACGTCTATATTATTTTTAAAGTACATTACCTTAATAAATTCAATAATTAATAAATTTCTAATTATTATACTTTTACTATTTAATAATTTTTAGTTAAAATTATATATATTATATATATATTGCCAATTTCATGGCAAATACACTAATTAATATTTTTACCATAATAAGTGCTAGATAATATTAATATACAGAGCGATTTAGGCCGTGTCTACGATCCAAAAGTCCTCAATAATTTTCTCTTTAACTACACGATATACTTATAATTATAACTTTCGCTATTTAATTTGTTCCCTCAAAATTGGACGGGAGTGAAATATTAGCGAAAAATCGCTACTTTTAAGAGCTTCTAAATTTGTAATGTTGAAAATTTAAGAAAAACCGTAATTTTAGCAGAAGCTTTAAATTTTTTTATTAAAACAGGTTTCACAACTAATGAAAATATTTGGGTATATAAAAACAAAATATTGAAAGTCATTAAAAAACGTTCAATTTAAGACACCTAAATATTAATAAATTCTCTTTTCTGCAGTTTGAATTTACCCTTTTCTCATTTTCATTTGTGTAAACTGCTTCCGCGACAATATTTACAAGTGGCCATACACACTCTATTATTTATATTTTCTTTCTCTCCGTTACTTTTAGTCCTTCATTACAATATTTAATTTGAGTTCGGACTTTCTTGAAATTGCTAGATATACCTCCTTAAGGATATTAAACCCTCCACCCACCCTGATCCTATTACATAAGATAAAATTCCTCCTTACCTCATAAAAATAATAATTTAAATGTTGATAAATTTAGCGAAAAATTATAAAACTATATATATATTTAACTTTAATAGAGTTTATATACTATATAATTTTATATAGTAATGTATCTGAAAATATATTTTAATAGAAAAATAGAGGAATTTTTTAGTGACAAGTTTATTAAACTTTCATTTATTAATAATATATGGTTTTCACAACTAATGCATATATATTTATTTGGTTATTATTTTAAAATTAAAATTATTGAACTTTCATTAAAAAACGTCAATTTAATAGACCTATTTCTATAATAAAAAATATAATTAATAAATTTTTATTTTATATATAATTTTATATATATAATTTCTCATTACTTATTTCTGCTTTTTTGAAAATATATTATATATATAGTATATATATAGCATATATATGTCATAATGTAAAATAACGAGAGCAATATTAATAAGTGTTATATCTATAGCACAATGTGCCAGCGTAGTAAAATGAATAGGGATGGTACTTTTGGGACTGATGGAATGAATGTGACTAGAGTGGGTTGGGAAACACTTCGGGGAAAAATACATGAGCTAGTTAAACCAAACATCTGGCGCAATTTTAAGAAGTTTTAACTAAGAAGATTAATGTATTAGTTGACATAGATGTGTTTGGTGAATTGTTAAGGTCGTGGAGACAAAAGGAAATTACGGCTCATTTTGTGAGGCTCATTTGATGGATTCAATGAGTAAGAGTTGAGTAGGTAATTAGAATTTGTAGAGCCGAGGAATAGTGTTGAATAAGTGAATTGGTATAAAAATCATGCAATTGGTTAATAGAAGTGAAAAAAAAACATTACTGTGCTGAGACCATGGTAAATATATCAGGAAACGGAGTGTATAGACAGATGATGGTGATTGATTGGATTTGGTAGTTGTGTGATATATCAGAATGTATTTATGTGAAAGAAGACATAAGTTCCCGGAAGGGAGATTGTATTGTGCACAACTAGAAAGCTGAAAAGTAAATTATAGCTATCTCCCCTTATTAGTTCCGAAGGTAGTATTTTATAAAAAACTAGAGGATAAAAGATATTGAAATGGTAACTGCTTATTGCAATTATGAGTGTAAAAAATATCAGTTTATTAAATCACATAATTTTATTATTTCATGTATCCTATTATTAACTAAACTTATATTGGTTCTAAGTAAAATAGTGCATGCCAGTTTCGAGTGTATCTGCGTGTATGTGTGAGCACTGATTGTGAGATTAGCAAGTAATTCATGGCTGACTTTAAAAGTGTGAACATAGCTCAGAATTTGTAGATCAAATCTTTACTATTTGAAAATTATACATATAAGAAATTGAAGAAATGAGGGAGTAGAAGAAGAATAAATTGATATTTCAGCGTGTTTAATAGATAATACTCGCAGGCCTCAGGTGACTTTTTTGATTTATAGAGGTAGTTTGGTGGTAAGGTTTTTTATGCGAAATTCTCAAAAAAGTAAAGATACTAAAGGTGGTAACCATCACCGGATCCACCCAAATTAGGTTCAAACTCCATGTGGGTTTAAGAAGTTTGCTAAAATTAGTGTGTAAGAATTATAGGAGTTGATGTGCGATTGTTTATATTTAAGAACGGAGTACCAAATGGAGCTATACATATCTATGATTTTCAATTAGTTCTATAAATTAAGCATGGATGGGTTATGAAAAGAATTAAAGGGGCCTGCGGTAATTTTTGACAGTAAGCGCAGTGTAGAAGGATTTTTTGGTGTTTTTAGATAATTTCGTAAAAGAGCGAGTTGTGGGAGTAGTTTCACAAGTAATTTTCTACACGCAACTTACCGACTATACCTGCAGAAACCTCCACTCCTCTTTCAAGCAGATTACCGGAATCCGACTCCGATTTCTCCGTAATTCATACACAACATCTCCTTTCAAACAAAATATTAAAATATACCATACTTCCCCGACACAGACAATTTCGAACTCCAACATACACAGCGACTCCTCATCAAATTTTCATAGCGACAGTATAGCACTGATGAGAAGTAAATAGAAGCGAGAGTGAAGGGTTAATTGACATTCTCTTCCTAGCCACTTTTTTATGATAAATGTCGGATATACGAATTTCTATTTGATGTGATAGCCAACATCTAGTGAGAGAGTTTGATAGGTTTTTATCTCAATGGGAGTAGATGACGCATGTATTAGGACTAGGAGACCTGTTAAAAAAAAACGTACTCGGATTTTTTTGAAAGGGAGTAAGCGTTTTAGACTCAGAGAGATAAGTAATAATGTGTTGTTACAAAGTATGGTGGTGACCAAGTTCCTACATTTTGGTGGTCGAAGAATAATATTTTTAAGCTATTGTGTGTGAGGAGAGGCTATCTATGAAAATCATTAGTGTCTGGGTTTTTAAAGTATAGAGTATATGAAAGTGTATTATTGATAATGGGCATGAAAAAGTGTGAATTCGGTGACGTATGCAAGTGTAGTAAGGAAAGTTTGTGAAATGCAGTGTGATAGGTGTGACATGAGTGTGACAATTATTAATAGTTGGTTGATTGCAAAGGGACTATATTATCTAAAACACTGAGGTCTCGCTAGGGTCTCTACATTTAAGGTCTAGTACTTGATTTTCTCGGTAAAAGAAAATGATAATTATTTTGATTAGCATTGAATATGTTATCTGCAATTGCCAGTCAGTTGGTGGTGACAACCGTAGTTAATGTCATATTTGAAAAGCCTTATTACGCTTTACGTATTAGGTCTAAAAACAAGTAAACCCGAGGGACTACATTTGCGTTACTTATATCCTTCAAGGGAAAACGGTTCATTAAAAAACGATTCAACCATTTAATGGACACCAACTTAATCTTTATTCACCGCTAGTAATTCGAATGAGAGATTCGCTATGTTACGGATCATAGTGGGAACCCTACTTTTTTTTTTGTGAGGAAAAAACGATGCCCACCTCTGTATTTATGAATAAATCATTATTGAAAAACATTATATTTTATTTTTTATCATTATATTCTTCATTTTAATTTTAATAAATACCATTAAATAAATAACTATCTAAATTATTTCAGTAATATTTTATAATAATACTATATAATAATTAAATTAATATATAATATATATAAAGTTCAAATGTTGAAATTTAGGAAGAATTCAAATTCAGTACTTTATTGAGTTATAAATTTATATATATAATGCTACCTTAAAAAAAAGTTATATTAAGCGATATATAAAGTATATTTTCAGTATATATTATATAAAAAATCTACTTTAATAATTAAATTTATTTTTATATATTTTAACTTAATATATACATATTTTCTAATACTAATAACTATTTATAATGTGACTAAATTATATTTAGGTATTATATATATATCTATATTTATTATATAAAAAATACATAAATATATAATTTGAAATATATATTATCATTTAAATAAAATAACTCATATAATTTAAGGTAACTACACTATATAATATTAAATAAAATACTTATTTATATAATATAAATATATATTACGCCTAATATCTTGCTACTTTATATATTGTATAAAATTATTATGCAATATTCTACTAAATGAATAACACTATATAATATTATATTTTTTATTCAATAATATGTGTACTGTGAATATTATACAAAACACCCATTATCCCTCCTAGCTTGTCATTAAGAGTCGCGCCATTAGAGAATAAGCTTAAGATCATGTTCTATTTTACAGAATCTTACCACCATTTCACCATTCACGAAAAGAAAAATACTATATCATAGATAGTGTTGAAATTAGGAAGAGTTTTATAGCCCCTCGTTGCTATCTCATGTTGAAGAGAGAAGATTCTAAATAGATATTTTTCTCCAATGACTCTCGACTACTTGCTGCGGAAAAAATTTAAGCAGAGATAGATTCCCACTTTCCATAGCGTATTTAAAGTTTCAAATTTATTCTCTTTCTTATATATTTTTATAAATTTCTATATTTTCATTCCAAATAATTAATTAAAATAATGTTTACGAAAATATAAATAAATTGTTGTCTCTCATACCATCTTTGATTATATATTTGAACAAATAAGTTTTTTATATCAAATAACACATACTTTAAATGAAATATTTGAAATATATGCGTTTTGGAATCACTCGTCACAAAATTTTTCCTATTAATAAAATAGATATGAAACTTTACCAAAATTAAACTCTCGCCTTAAGAAGTTACTCTATTAAAATCAAATTTTACATTAAAAACAGTTATCTATTTTTAGTAAATACTTCTCAGACACTCTCTACTCAATATCCCACCTTTTCACTATATATTTCCCGTTTTCCCAGAATTTTACAATTAATAAAATCTTCTCAGCAGTCTTCTTGTTTCTGCCTCGCTGGTTCTTTCTGATTATTACATTTGTCCGTGCCCTCTCCTGGATTTCTCACATGCAAAGGAGACGATCCACACTTCGATTGGCAGTCGAATACATATATATTTTATTTCAAAATGCATAAATATACCGTTAAAAAAATCCAATATATAAATTTTTAAAGATATTTATATATATTTTATACTATAAATAATTATCAATTGTTGTAATACAATTCCAACCACCTGATGATCTTTTATACAGTTACTTAAAATATATATATATTGTTAAAATGGACGAAATATAAATGTTAAAATAATAAAAATAGAATATATTAGTCTAATAATTATTACAATAATTTGTATGATAAATTATTTAAAATATTTATTATTTATTAAAACTATATATATGTTTTCACAAATTATTACTTCGTTTTCGTAGCAAAAATATAATTTGTGATATATATATACTTAATATAATAATATTACAAAATATTGTAATAAATATTCCAAAATGGACAGAAAATAAGCGTTCAATAAAATCTGTCCCAAATTTATTATAACTTAATTAATATAAAAGACGATCGTCATCGTGGCTATTGTCATATCATAAATTTATAAATGTAATATTTAAATAACTAACTATATACAAATCTCTTTAATACAAAGAAAGAGTGCGTCTTGTAATCACCACTGGCACAATACCATTACTTATGAGAAACCATACTCATAATTTTTTCTATATAAGAGAGGTACATTTGAGGACATCCATTTAAATTACCTTTAAAACTCTACCTAATTTAAATTCATTCTCCAAAGTTTAATAATTGGTTGTATACGAAAGTTTAGGGAAAACCAAAAAATATTTTACCTATTACCCGCCCGGCGTTACTTTTAAAGAGATATCTTTTAATAATTATTAATATATATATGTATATGTGAAAATGTAAGAAAATGCGTAATTTTATTTTATTAGCATAAGTTTAAAATTTTATTTTTTATGTTAAAACAGCGTTTTCAAATACCACTATATATAACTATATCCATGAATATAAAATATATATATTTGCATAATATATCATTATATTATATTATATATATATAAAAGCAATAATTATTATTGAAATATATATAAATCATTTCATAATTAATAAAATTAAACATCAATTTATAATTAACGTTATCATAATAAAATAACTATTATATAAATCTTGAAAATACTTTTTTACTATGTATACTATACTTACAGTAAACTCATATATTGTTATATTGAAATACGACTAATTATTTTTTAATTCAAATAATGCGCCCTAAATTAATCAATTATATGTTAAAAATACTTTAATTATTAATGAGGTTTCTTGATCTCAAAATTAGCTAATAATGCTTTGAAATATTATAGGTAAAAAATTATATACGTACTTATTTTAAGTAAGTTCTACTTAAATTATTTAGCTATATTGTGAATATATTATTTAAATAAAATAGATTCAGTCAATTATATATAATTTTAGATTGTTTAATATAATAATTTATTATTATATATTTAAATAAACAAGGGTTTTTATAACATAACAATGATATATATAAATATATTTTAGCAAAGTATTATATTAATATTAAAATAATATCAAAATATACTGTTAAATTATATTATTCATAATAAAAAAAACGTCAATAATTTATAAAGACACCTTACTATATTATATTATAAATATACTATTAAATTTAATATATAAATTACTTATATCATTACTTTATTCTGAACATTTTCCTATGAAATCGCGCATTTGGCGCCAATAATGACCAAACAACAATTTATTTTTTATAAGCTTTGTAAGGTGCTATGGTAAAAACAATAGAAGTGAAGTGCCCATTTATATATACACTTTCACAATATAACATCTAAAATTTTAAGAAGACAGAAAAAGACTACTTAAACTTTTCTCCTAGAGTTAAAGATGTGAATCTATTAAATGTTGAACTTTTTTATAAGGTGTGTGAATATAAAAATTCTTATAACCTATAAATTAAAAGAGCCTTTACAAAAATAAATTTAATGTGAAAATTTAAAGAAAAAGCGATGATCTATTTTTTTTGGTACTTACATTTAAGCTTTATAAAAATACAGTAAGCTATAATTGCTTTAGATAGTTTACGTATATAAAATCTTTGATTTTTATCTATACCTTAAAGTTGTGTAGAGCGAATTGACGCCTACTGAAAATCACTGTTTTTTTTTTTTTAATAAAAACCGAGCGTTTTCAATACCACATAAGGTGAGGATACACCACTTTTGTACCCACTCGAATGCAATGATCATGTGGTGCCAGGACCGCCCGCCGGAGCCTGTACCAATGGTAGTATCATATACTTGGACAAAAATATATCACGGTGACCATATTATAATATTAAAGATATAACGTCAAATTTCTATAGTTTACTTCATCTTCTCTTTTTAACGAGAAATATTAATAAATTCCTTTCTGCCTTTTTTTGAATTGCATTCATGAATTAATTTATATAACTCATGAAAGAAGGCAATCCTTAGCGTTATATATTTTGGGCTAAAATAAATTTTCTGCTGACTGAGATAAGCCAATACTGCTTTAAAAACTCAATTTTAAGACTCAACAAATAATAATATGTGATAAACTATATATTATATTACTCGCACCAGATCTTTGTGCGTTATGTCTGAAAAGTAATTAAAGTGAATAATTAAAAATTTACGTCAAAATCATTGTATAATAAAAATAGTAATTAAAAATTTAAAACGATAAATAAATATTTTGTTACTAATTATTTCCTTTAGATCATCCCTTAAAATTATTATATATATATATATATTGTTTTTAATTATTAAACATGTATTTTTCATATATTTAATGAGCCATATCGTAAAGAGCGATTAAATTATCCTCTCGCTTTTCATAATAATATAAATAATATCATAATTTATTTGTTTGAAAATATTCATATTTAATAAAATAATTTCGCGTCCACTAATTTAAGTAATACATACCTTAAATAACAAGTTTAATTAAATTATCTCTTATTTTCTGCATTCTTTGATAATATAATTATACATTATGTAACTCCCAAACACCTAAATATTATTATTATATATTATCATATCAATATTTTATATATATATATATTATATATATATATATATATATATATATATATATATATATATATATATATATATATATATATATATATACATATATAATCTTCCTTGATTATATTTATTTGGCCTGGCATTCAACTTGCAGCTAATTTTTTTGAATTTGCAATACAAAAAGGTAATAATAAATGTTTGAAAATTCTTAACTCAGGTCAGTTTTAAGAGTATTTTATAATTTTCAGTTCTTGAATTGTTAGCATATGTTAAATTTTTGAAAAGTCAACTTTGCTTTACAATTCAGTGTTAGTAATAAACATTCCTGACATTTTGGTCAATATTAAAATTGCTTTTTTGATTTTTTGATTATAAAGCCCATATTTTGGCAACCATCAGATAGAATATTGCTGAAATTTACATAATTGGCTATTCAATCTGCATTTAAGATTTATCGTTTTTCTCCAACTACTGTAACCTTTCAATACAAGTTTTCCCCTTTTTTTGATTTTGTTATTTTAATTATAAACCTCAAAACTGTTTAAATTGAAATGTTAAAAATTAATATACTTTAATATAAAGTCAAATTAAATTGTGAGCTGAAATATTTATATAATAATCTGTTAAAAAAATATCTTCTATTAAAATATAAATTAAAATTATGAGTTTATGGGATTATTCAAAACGCATACGGAGAGTAGAGTGTCTTAAAATGATCTCAGCATATTAACTGTTCAGTGGATATAGTGAGAAGTACCAGTGCCGTACAATTATGTCGGAAAAGTCGGAGTTCTAAATATGGTCGGAGTCGAAGTCGGAGTCGCGAGTCGTAGTCTGGAGTCGCGGTAAGGTAAATCGCGCTCATGAGAATAGTTCAAGAAGGAAGGGAGAGTCGGTAATTTTGAACACGAGAGAGTGAATTACAGGAATTTCGTGTGTAGCTCGGTAGAGAATCTGGTTAGTATAATCTGATTAATATTATTTTTAAAGAGAGCGGAGTCAAATAACCGACTTATCTCATTATCCAACGACTAAGATCTTCGAGCCCCGGTTTACTTCGCAAGACTAATGAATCGTTAATGTCTTGCGTAGGAATATAAAAACATCATTCAAAAGATTATTGAGAATAGAGTTGGTGTCAGTTACAATTTTTAACAAAGTTTAGAACCGAGAAGAAAAGAGCTAGTGATAGTGTAAAGAGTAAATCACCTCTGTGAAAAGTATCGTATATTACTAAAATTACATCTTCTCTATCACCTATAGCTCTGCCTCGTGATACTTTTAGAGCGAATTTGCCTCCCACACATCTAGTGCACAAAATGTAATAGTGCTGGCACATCAACTATTTTCGAGTTTTTTTTTTCCACAATTGAAATTAACTTGTAATGTTTTCAATTTGGATTAATATTACATTTAAACCTATAGATTCAAAACCTTTCCTACACATTTTAAGATATACTATCTATAATTTAAGATTTAAATTATAAAAAGGACCTCCAAATTGGTTGACTGAAGTAAAGGTTAACTAACTGACACTTTCATAATGATCATAATTTTAGGAATAACATTATAGCTTGATGTTTATGTCGAGTTCCTATACTCCTTTTATTACAAGGGCATGATTCTTAACTTCGAATGAAATCAAATCTACAAAAAATGCGTATCATTCGTGCGCTTTTTGTGTGTCAAGAAAAATACGTGTTGTAACGACAAATATAATGCTCTTAGATATGGATTGTGTTAAAGAGAGCTAGAAGTTTCTCATATGAATAATATTGTATATAATAACCATGACGTGAGGACTATATTGTATATATCAGTGATAAAAACACATTAAACAAGGCATATCCCCGATTACTACTACTTCTCATAAGGATCATTCCTCATCAGCAGAAAAACTCAGTGAGATATATGAACGAGAGTAATGAAAAACACTTACTAGATACTCATGAAAGAGCTTAGATTTCGAAAGCGTCGACTAGTTTCATAGAAAAATCAGTATCAAAGGATACCCGTCTTCCTAATTTAATACCTGTGATACACCACAATATTTCAACCGTATTCAAACAAACATTTCTTTGCTAGCGCCGTGAATAATTCAATGAGTATTGAGAATATACTGTCAATTTAATTTTTGAGAAACTCTATATTAATTTATAATAAGGGCCATGTCGAAATAAGGTATCTCTATGAGAATATGTCAAATGAACAATCAATTATTTTTTGGTACCAAAATCTGTTATATCCCGATAGTTGATACTACCTCCAACTTGTAAGCTAAGCGTATAGACATATCACGCGTCGTTTTATATTTCATACATGCCTCTTTGCTGTTACAAAATCAGACCTAATGAAGATAATATAATTAGAGGAGAGAGAATTTCATTGGGCAGGTGTACTATTCCTATTTTTTAAGACCAAACTTTAATTCAAATAATTTTCTACCAAATGATGGAAGAGATTAGATGTATCTATATGAGAGTTAGAGACTAGTTTCAGTGTATATAAACTAATTTAATTGTAACGAGTTAGTATTAACTACTATAATATTTTATATATATGTAATATATTCTAAATAAAATTTTAAGTAATAAAATAGTATATACGTATAAATTTTTAGTAAGACCTAATAAAAATTTTATATTATATTTATAATATATATATTAAATAAATACAGTTGTTCTATCTATACACTATAACTATAATATGGACTGATATTTAGAAGTTTGTTCGTACGTTCTATTTGGTATTGGGGTGCTGCCATCATGATAAACCGTAATTTCCATATGATTTGAGGTTAAATTACATATAGATAAAAAAACATACTGAGAATATTTGACTCAAAATGTTTAATTTCAAAATAAAATAAATTACAACACAAATTTAAAATAAGAAAATAAATTACTACAACAATTATATTTAATTAATTGTCCGTCCTGGAATGGCATCTTACTTCAGACGTTTTATAATGAATAATGCAAGTAGTAGTTCTAAAGGCTCGCCGTGCATATTAGCAAGCTAACTGGTATATTCATTCAATCCGTCCATAACTAATGAATGAAATACTTGCAGTACGATAAACTTCATATTGTTTTCGAGAAACACCTTGACAGTAATAAATTGAAATTTTGAATATTTATTATTCCATAAAATATGCTGTGTCTTTTTAGATCACGCTGGTTATGGGAGACACTTTCGTGTCCCCGTCCCGACAAAATCATCGTACTTAACTTTTCATCCAACGCGCGCGTCCCCGCCTTTCATAAGACGGATTGTGTGTCCCCATTGTCGCCAAGACTCTGCCTCTATAACGGAAGAGGAGGAAGAGTGTGTCTTTTTTAATATAAATTAACTCCATTATAGTAAATAAGTATAAATAATTTATATTACTAATTCGAAATCAAAAATTTAATAAAAATGAAAGAACTTTAGAGAAAAACAAAGAGGATATATTATAATATTTATTAAATACTAAATACTAAATGAATAATAACTAATAAATATATAAATTAATAATAATAATTTATGGATTAATAATAATAAAATAATAATATTTATTTAGAAATAATAAATAAAACGTAATAAATTATAATAAATAATTAGTATACATAATTAATTAAAATAATTACATATAATAAATAATAATATCAATACAATAATAATTAATAATTTAATAATATCATATATTATCAATATGTTAATGATTTATTATTATTAAATTAGATAATGTCAAAACACACAATGCAAATAAATTTCCAAATAAACTAGAAATTTTATTTGGAAGTGAAAATATTTTTTTTTCTGCTTATTTGAAATTGACAGCAATTTCATAGCCAGAACAAGCGCATCCTCGATAAATCGTTGTTTTCTTTTATCTCGCAAAAATAAATGATTTCCCAACATCACCCCTTTATAAAATACAATACAATGGAGGTTCAACATCTATAAATTAATTTTACAGACAATATTTACCAAATTACAATTTATCAAATAAATTATTTGAAATTTTATATACGGTAAAGCGAAAAAATAATTTCTATGCTGGTCTTATAGAAACTTTTCTGACAATGATATTCTCGTATATAATGCCGATAAAATATCTTTCTAATAGAAAATAATAAGTGATATCCTACAACTGAATTAAATTTTTATGAATATAACGTGTTATTAAAAACTTTTATATATATTATAATTATATACCATTAATAACATATAAAGGATAGATAGACATATAATGATAAATATTTAGGTATTATAATATATATCATATATATAAATATATATATATATAATTACTTCAATATATATTAATAAAAATAATACAGATTGAACATTTGATTACATAAAAAAAACTCAAAATTAAAGACTAGTATCTTAAGTAGATACTATATACAAGAAATATACATTATATATATATATTATTAATATATATATATAATATACATATTATATAATATATATATAATAATAAATAATTATTAATAATATATAATATATATATAAATATTCTCTTATTTTTCTGCTTTTATTGATATATAATAAATTGTAAATATTTCAATGAAACACACAATTATTAATTTATTAACAATAATGCTGATAATAAAAATATAATATTTATAAAATACTCTGTACCTATGTAACTCTCTAAATAATTTTAAAGAGATTTACCTAATGAACATAAATAGTGCTCTAGTACACAGGAAGTGTTGTGGAGACTTCTAGCGAGGAGGAGTTTAATAAAACCCAACGAACCTACACTAAATAATTAAGAAGTTATAGCTTAGAAATTTTCGTTTATGCAGTCTCTTCCTATTAATTCATTTAATTATAATTATGTTATTCATTATTTAATGTTCTGAATAATATTTTAATATATAAATGAAATCACTAATTTAACTTTTAATTATTTTTTAGGCAATAAGGTAGTTATTAATTAATTTTATTATATTCATTATATTTTATTATTAACTTAAAAATTAATTGTAGTGATCAAAATCTCTAACAATTATTTCTTTCCCATCTTAAGATAATTTTTAGTTTTGATATTATTATTATTTATATATATAAATATAATTACTATATAATTATTATTATTATTATTATTATTATTATTATATTAATATTATATTATTAATATTTTATTTATGCTAATTATTATTATTAATTAGTTAATATTATATTATTAAATTTATTTTATCTATTATTATTATTAAAAAACCATTTATCAACTCTAAGTAACTCAGTGAATCAATTCAATTTATATAAAATTACTCTATTACTTGTTCAGAATTTGTTTGTGCGTTAGTGCGATTTCTCAAATATGACACGTACATTATGTTATGAAGCTCATTATTTCCTCCTTATTCCTTTCTATGCCTCTGAATCATATAACTTATCTATTCTCCTTTTATATATCATAGATTTCTCTTTATTTTAATTTCACGATATAAGATGTTGTACTTTTTTTAAATTCTTTTTTATTCTTCATATTACAAATATGATTTGTTTATTTATTCAAGATAATTAAATTTATATTATTTATTCTTCATATAGTTGATTACTTTTAATTTATGTAAGTATGTTATTTTTTTCTATATAATATTATTATTATTTATTATTGAGTTTATCAGTTGAATTATAATAAATTTAATTTATTTTTAATATTATATATTGACAAAATAATAAATTAGAACTGAAATATAAATAAATTAATTATTCTAATGAATTATGATAATTAATACATTTTATTTATTTATTATTATTATTATTTATATTATTTATTTTATTAATATCATACAGTATTTCCTGTTTTCTAACATTCAATCAAATTCAATCATATTTCTATAAATATTTTTATTATAGCGTTTATATTATTCTTTATTATAAAATATATCACTTTAATATTTGGAATATTTATTATCCATATTTTAATTAAAACTATTATTATTCTCATTATTATCCCTTATTTATTATTGTCTTATTCTTTTTACTGTCCATTTCTTCTACTTTTAATCTAATAATAATACTATCTCTTTATTTTTTACTTGTCTTTTTGTTTGCTTTTTGTTGCTTGTTTTTATATTTCTTAATTTATATAATAAAAATAGTTTTATTTGTTACTCTTTTATGGTTTTTCTTGTTGCTTATTTTTATATTCCTCTTATTAATTGTAGTTCTATTTCTTACTCTTTTTGGTTTTCTTGTTCTTGTTGCTTGTTCTTATTCGATCTTAATTATAATTTTTATTCTTTTTATTATTTTATTATTATTATTATTATTAATAATTATGATTGAATACAATTCATTTTTTTTTATAGATTTACTCAAAACGTATATACTCATATACATTTTTGAAAAAGCGATACGAGTCACCGACTTTGAGGTCAAACATTGTTTGATTATATTGTACCTGAATTCTGATACCATTTAATTATGATTGATTCTATTTACTTATTTAATTATTTTATTATTATTATTATTATTAAT
The DNA here is from genome assembly GCA_015478945.1 of Trachelipus rathkii. Taxonomy (NCBI): domain Eukaryota; kingdom Metazoa; phylum Arthropoda; class Malacostraca; order Isopoda; family Trachelipodidae; genus Trachelipus; species Trachelipus rathkii. The sequence goes on along the minus strand of JABUQX010128851.1, from coordinate 21,642 downwards.
TATTATTATTATTTTGTAATGTGTGATGATAAATATTTTATATATAATATATATTGAAAATTATTATTATATTGTTCATGTTATTAAATTTATTTTATAGATAGTTTAATTTTTTATTAACAGTTTGTACCATTATTCTTCTCTGCGCTCTAGGTTTTTATATTATTTTATAAAATTCAGATTATGTTTTTTTTATCTATTATTGTTTTTAAAAAATAATTCTTTAATTAATTTGATACCATAAACTGTAATATCAGAGTAAACCATAGTTAAAGTAATTACAATTATTGATTATATAATATCATTTGCAATTAAATTATATTTGATAATTATTAAAAAATTACTGTTACTCTATCTTATTATTTACATTTGAACTACTCGACCTCTGTTGAGTAGCGGGATTTCTTTGAATTATTCATTCTTCCAGTATCGTATGTTAATCATTTTAATTATAAATTTCATTCGTTCATTGTTCATATATTTCTAAGTAGAAGAATACAATTTATTATTTCATTCATTTTCAATGTACACACATTTTATTTATTATTTATTATTTATTTTTATTATTCTAATATAATTATACTTGCAATATTTCCTTATTTCATATTCTTAATATCCTAATGTTCTCCTAATATTCTCCTATTATTCTCCTAATTTTCTATATTATTTTCTTTTATTGATATTCTCTACTATTAATATTATCTTATATTCTTTATTTATTATACTAATTAATATTATTTATTATTATTTATATGTGTACACTTTGAATAATATTTTTTATATATAGTGAAAAAAATATTATTATTATCTTACATCATCTTCGCCTTACTTTATTTTTTTCAGCTAATTTTTAGAAGAGATATCTTTTATCTTTAATATATTTTTTCTTTATTACATGAAATATTTTCAATTTTATAATATAACGAACGTTACATCTATTCTTCTCCTTTATCTGTTCACTTTTTTATAGATAATATGTCCTTATTTTTATTATTATTATTATTATTATTATAATTAAATTATTTTATTTATTATTATTTATTTATTATATTATATTATATTATTTTTTATTATTTAAAACGCTATTACTTTACTATCAACAAAATAAACTTAAATATAAAATTTATATATTATTTAATTTATAGTTAATATTATTATATAAAAAATATTATTCAATAATATTTTAGTATACTATTATTAATTTATTTTCTATTATTAAATAAATACTGTCAAATTATTATATATATATACCTTAAATTAATTATATTATTATTATTATTATTACTATTATTATTATATTTTATTAATATATATTATATATTCGATCTTTATTTTATTGCTATTCTCTCTCATTTATTTTGATTATATATTATATATATTAATTATTAATATCTATATATCAAATCAATATATTTCAATGAAATATTCAATCATTATTTTTTTCAAATGCTGAAAAAATTAAGAAAAGCTAATATAATACCCATTTACAATAAATAGATATCATTTAACATCATGATACCTAACTTAATATATTAAATTTTCAATAGATTTTACGTTTATGAATTTTATTTTAAATATATATAAATGTGAAAAAGACATTCTAAACATTTCAAGCGCTTCGCGTGAACATAAATTATAAGTAAAACTGTTATAGTTCATAAATGTCGAAGTATTTGTAGAAAATCTTTGTATTTAATATATGTGAATTTTTTTAACTTTTAGAGAGAGTGACAAAAAGAATAGGCATGTAATGAAATAGAAGGTGTTTAAAATTTTTTATAGTAAAAATTAGTAATAGTAATATAATTTTTGAAACTTATGAAGAGATTTTCAATAGAAGTCGATTTATCCCTTTTTTATTTGGTGAAGTTTTCTTGCACTTGCTTGCCGCTATCCAAAACAATTATACCTATTTTGAGTCTTAAATTTCATTTTGAGAGAAATAATTCTTTGTCTCTCAATCTGTTGCATTAAGTACGAGACCTAGATTGTTATGTTAGCTTTCTTCCGATGTGCTTAGCTTACTGTTAAATAAAATCGCTCCGCTGGTTCCTTCTGTCGCTTCCTCTGTGATTATTTTTGCATGAGAGAGAGAAATTTCTCCTTTTGGAAAGCTTGGGTAATCAATATAAAAAGTTGTACACGATCGTCTGTCCTGGATGTAATATCTTTTTTTTTCAAATTCTGAATATAATATTTTTTAAATCCATCCGTTAATTCAAAGCAATCAATCTCAAATGTTTTCATAATTGCCGCCAGCCGGAGCCGTACGCATTGAAGAAATGATTAATTATTTTACGTATAATTATCCGCGCGCCGTCAGCAGCGAGCCTTTCAGCATAATCACAGAATAGCGTACCGTTTTCAGTTTTAACGAATTTTTAATGTTAAAAAATTTTGATTATATTTTTTCCTTTTTTTCATATAAGATCAATTTAAGTTTACATATATACCGGTAGAATTTTAAGCACAATGATAATTAGAGCGTATTTGTTTGTGTTATTCGTCTCCTCCTCTCTAAAATAACCGAAGGAAACGAAACCATTAAAATAAAACAACAAAAACTATTTTAAACTGAATAAGGTTGATTAATATTTGGTATACCAAACAGTTATTAAAGAATAAGAAACAGTTTTCAATGGTCTTCAAAAGTTAAGAATTATAAAATATTATCATAATATTATACTATATAATATTTGAATAAATTATTTCAATAATTTACAGAGATACTGACGAATTATAATTTCCGTCCACATACAGCAATATTTATTAATTTTAATCCTCTCTTCCTTCCCACAGCTAGCAATATATATATATATATAAAATAATAATGGCGTCATCCTCGAAAACAAAATAATAGTGATGTCATCTATATATCAAAGAACAAAGTCCATTTTACGATGTTAAAATTAAAAAAACACATTTACTTTCATAAATTTCTACTTTTACGTTGTTTCTTTAAATATAATATTCAACAATTAAACTAAGTACAGAAAATGTATCACCATAGACCTCAGAAAAATTTGTTGGAATGCGATATTGGACTAATTCACAAGAGTGTGTAAAAATATAAACGTCTCTTTTTTACGATATGGTATCTCTCTACCAAATAGTAAGTATTTTTACTTATATACATGTGTGTGTTAATGTCCCTATCTTGAAATTAGTTATTTAATGCGAGGAAATAAGGATTCTATTTTGTGTATTTAAATGTTTTCTTTCACCACAAACACAGATACTAATTACGTAAATATTAAAGGAGCTTCTAATAAATTTAGAATAACATAGCTCAATAGTGTGAAAAAATAGATAATTTACGCAGAAAACGAGTATTCTGAATAAACATAATTTTTAGAAAGCATCTTCCAAAGATAATATCTGGTAACACTCTTCTCATACCTCTCTCTCTCCTCTCTCTAAAACAGTTTTTTTTCTGACGAGATAACTATTTGATTAATAATATTATATTTGCGATATATAAACTATATAATATTATAATATTAAAAACAAATATTGTATAAATTTCATTTAAAATAAACAATCGTCAATTTAATAAGACACCTAAAAAAATAAATATTTAATAAATTCAAGTAGGTTTCGATCTGTATCTTTTATTATAAATTTGCATTTTAATATGTGAAATGACACTATGTAAGATGATGTTTGTTGTCGTGACCTTAGTTAATTAGCTGACTTACATATATTGTGATATTTTGTCCGCTTCGGTTATATATATTCAAAATTCTGAGATTATTTATATTATGAAGGTGGTAAGCGTTATAAATGTCTAATTTTTTAAAGTTCGCCATTACATTGTGTGTGCTTTGTATAAACTAGTTTTTATTGTTCCATGAGTTATTAATTATTTAACTTATTAAATTTACCTAAGAAACATCTAATAGGAGTTTATATAGTTAGTGATATAGTTTTAATGTTTTTGAATTTTATAATAGTTCAATCTTTGTTCAAGATTTATGTGGAATTTTAATTTAATGTGTGACTAAAAAAGATAGCTTGTTTATTTAATTTATTTTTAAATAAGTATATATTATATTATATTATTAAAATTGATTCTGAGACCTTGCGCTATTTTATTTTAGATTTCTCAGCACAGTTTTAATTAATATATTGTATAATAATGGTTTAGTTAATCTTCTAACATCAAAACACTCTGATTAATTTATTTATTTCCTTTTCTGTTTATGCATAGCATGAGTTAATGTTAAATGCGGTACCAGATGTTATAGGTGCTGGAGTGCAACCTTTCATAATGTTCTTTGCAGCCAACGTCTGATTTAGCTTGCGATATAAAGCAGCATAATATTTTTTTAATTCGAAGTTGGCATATATCCCATCATCTAACTTTACATAAAATACAAAACCTATCTACATTCTCTAACTCTCAGACCCAATTTATCTTAAAGAGAGCAATATTCATCTCTTTTTGTCTATAATATCATATTAATCTAAACTCTCTAAATATAAAATTCGCTTTTATTCCCATTTGAACTTTTCCTATTCGATAAAAATGGTAAGTGTGTTGTGTTTCAATGCTAAGAATATATATCCAAATTCGCCCAAATAACACAAACACGTTATAGTAAATAATATTTCTGATGCTACTCATGCCCCCTATGCTCATTTGATGGTCTATTGACTTTAACATGCTCTGTATCATTAACATACTGTCTTAATACATATTAAAATCTATGAGAGTCTTCATAAGCTCTAAGATTTTCATATTTCTAATAGTAATATATATACAAGTCTACTGTCTTTTTTATAGAAAATATTTCACGCGAAAAATTTTCTTTTACGAGACTGTTACAACGAGTTCTCATCGCATATAAAACTCTTTATTTTACTTTATCAAGTAATTCGTATAATTTTATTAGAGGATTTTCTATTGTAAACGAGCAGATAAGAATATTTGTTGTTCAAATAACGCATTTTTTACAACGCTCACAACATATTTACTACCTACTGGAATTAACGAAATTGCTACTACTTTGCAACATTTAACACTTCCGCTACATCCGGAAATTTCAAATGTTGCAATGTTGAAATTTTGCAGCACTTTTCCTTAATTTTCAAGACTGAATCATTGCCTTCAGTGTAAAAATTATTAAATATATCGTCTGTTGCTTTAAGAAAGTTAAAGCTAGTGTCACCTTGCCTACTGCTTTGATGTGAGATCCGTTTTAGATGCGAAAATATATTTTTCAGTATAAAGTACTTATTTGTCCACATCATCTTCATAACCCTAGTCATAACCAGGAAGCTTCCATCAAATCCTGCAAAATAAAATTCAACTCGCTCTCTTTAAATCTCCAACTATCTTCAAAATAATTTAATTTATTATCTTCTCTCCTAATCCCATCCGAATTGCGCATATATTGAATTGTCAGATCCTCTGGTGTTGTGTATACGCACCCTTTCATTATGGTGGGCTCGTTCTGTATCACATCTATCTATCTGACCTATTAATCTTTAACACATTTTACACAGTGGAAATATTACGTTTATTTTGTGGACGCTTCAGCTAAGGCCTATCAACGTTTCTCTGAGAGGAAATCTAATTAAATCAATATTCCAGTTTAAAACCCATCTGAATGATCTGAGTTTCGGGTACTTTATCACCTTTATTCTTATTTATTCATACGGATGAACCAACAAGGTATTTCATCGCTTCTGAAACATAAGGATAAAGTGACTGTATTCTCATGATATACGGGATACTGTCCGCCCTTAGTCGTGGCGATATTTAAGTCTGTACGAAGGGTTGCAGTAACGCCCTCCAAGGCAATAGATTATCAATTTATTGGAGCCCTTTTTTAACACAATGCATCTTACTAAGCGTTAAAAATGATTCACTGGCGCGCATTTTAGGCTATATTTCATCAGGGGTATTAGTTAGTCACTTTGAATTATTCTGGTTCTTTTCTTCTTCCATTCTACATTCTCCTACACACGTGTCCTATGGAGATCTATAAAACCGCTTCTTCTATACCTATATTCTGTTCATGTTGAGATTGTAACGTCCAACACCTGATACTCATGGTAGCGTACCTTCCCTTATTCAACAACTTCCTATGTCCTAGCCATGCAAACAACATCTAATGAATAGGAAACAGTTTTCATACCTCTCACATAACCGAACCGTCAGGTTTAAACACTTATTCTTAATTTCAACCCTTTCTCTTCCACCCCGTTGAGCGCTGCGGCCATTATGTTTTAGATGTCAATTTCCTCGATACTAAACCACCAATGCCTCAATAGGCTGAAATAAGTTAGTCTCTCATCCAGCAAATATGTAATTTCCTCAGGCATTAAACAACATTTTTATAAAGTGTTAAAAATCATAAAACCTCAATGTCTTTTATTATCTAGATCACCTATATCAAATTCTTAAGAAACCTGCCCCTAACTTCTCAAAAACCATTTTCTTAGCGTATATTAACATCCTTGTACCACAATACTTATCACATTCTTCAAAAAATATTGTATTCCTTTACTATAAACTATATAGTACTCTTCAAATGCAAGCTTTTCATCTGTTGACATATCTTTTTTCTATTTCAAATTTCTTATCGGAACTTAAGTCCTTTATTAATTCCAATGTGTCTTCATTTCAAAAATTATTAGGTACAAAGAACCCTTGGAACTTGCTACTTTTCACAGACCACCTGCATCTTAGGCAAGCCTCTTCAATTGCACCATGGTTAAATTAATAAGTATCCCTGAAGGACTATATTCCATTCCACCCATTGAAATATTTTATGAGCCTCTTTTATAGACCTGCTTGCTTGGATAGATTTTGAATCTTGGGTGGTGCAATAAATGCAGGACGTAACGCAACTGCATGATCAAAATTTACCACTCATTATTGCTGTCACAATTAACTTTTGATTAGATCCTTTTACTTGAAAAGTCCATTAGAACAATACAATTGAAATTTCCCTACCAGGTCCTTTTATCAGCCTCTTAATTTTTTAAATGTCTTGTCTTGCGGCCGCAATGGAACATACTTGCTCCCCTTCTTTATCCTCATACAATTACAATCACAATCAGCTCGCTTTACCAGTAAATAAGAGTTCAATTTCTAATCTTCTCCTCTTACATCATAACCTTTATCATCCTGGTATGTCTCGATATCATATTAACATGTCATAACCTCTGTCAGATATCTTTCTTATCATCCTTCTCTTATTTTTCTGTTCTTCATTAACATATATGGCTATTCATCTTCTTAGGCTCGCATGTTATAAATTACTGCAGTTTTGACAATAACATTGTGCCATCCTAGCTTTGCAAACTACCCATCAGCGATCAGCACTTATTTGTTCCAAACAGCAGTTAACAATCTAATTGCTTAACACTTTACTATACATATCTCTCCGGGGTTTATTCCTTCTTGTATACAATACGCTATTTATCAATCCACGATACAATTCATTACCTCATGAATATACCATGATTGCTGCACATGAGCCCCGACAGCTTATCATAATAACTGTCTACACCGTAATGTCCACCACCAATCTATTAGCGCTATATTCTTACTATTGAAAGTGTCTAATATCATATAAGCAAAAGACGCCATTCCTATAGCACCATGCTTTTTTTGGTATTCTCAAACCATAACTTTAACTTATCTTCTGTCTACAGCATATAATGATTAACTCCCATCCAGACCATACATGTATAAGGTCATCCTTCCCTCATAGAGGATCATAACAGTACTCTATACTCCAGTTACCTTCAGGACCCAAATACGACCTTATACAGCCATTTTCTCATTATTCCGATTTTCAAAGTCAACGCTACTATGAAAGAACGTAATACCTACCCATTTTTAGCTATGTTTTCAGCTTTCTCACATTGCCACGAAATGATATTTTTGGTCTGCTACACCATTCACGACCATTTTCCTAAACAAACCAAACAGCTTGAAACAACCCTACAGCTCCTTCTCCTAGATGAACATTTACTAATTATACCGATGGGTTTAGAAACTAAATTTTGTAACTCGAAATTATCGGTTTTACAGTCATTACCTGTTCCTTAGCTATCTCATGAACACCGTAGCTGCTACTTTTAATTTGGTAAAAGTAACCTTCGCCCTCGATGAATGAACCTTCAAACGTCCTCATATCTCTCACCGCAATATTGTCTACAATATACCTAAACTGAGACCTCTTACATAATATATTCCGGCACGCACTGTCACATCCGAACGGAAATTAACCAACCCTCATACGCTTCTTACATCACTATTCTAAGTCTTTTAACACCATAGATCCAACGACCTCACTAACAACCATTCTCAACCGACGCTTCAAGATCTCTTGCCATGGAAGAGTTTCATCAATAACCTTACTTCATAATGCTATGGCGTTCCATCGACTTTTTTAGTTTCTCTACAGAGATGTGCTTATGGTCCTTGCACTGGTGTCTTCCTCTTCTTTATTAGCTCATTCATCATCGAAGATTAGCCTGAATTTAAAGTCATTATATTATGATTGCATAAACAATTAAGGTCAAGTTTGCTTGCAATTACGCGTTCACCTATATCCATCTAAGTAACATATCATCAGTTCTTAACATCATGACACCATTTCTCATTCCCTTTATCATAAAATATTGCCTACTTACACAGTCAACACCGCCCAGACCATACCCACTTTTCACTCCAACACGGAGCGGTCGCCGATAACGCCCACGACGCAAGCGACATGCCCTTTTTTACCCCAATTGTACTGTATTCCACATACGTCTCTCTGGCAAAACGAACTCACTCTCTCTTCTCTTAGCACCACTGTTCATAGTCAGAACTGCACTCCAAATCTTCACCCTCTATCTGGTTATCATCATTACCACTGTTTTCACTCTGTATATCCTTACGTGGTGAGTGAGTATTAATTGATCAGACCTGCCACGCAGCTGTCGCACCCACCACATTTTTCTTATTTTAAAATGAGAACGCCTACATCAGCCTGAGTGTACCACACTATATAATTAGAACCGAAAAAAAAGAACAAAACTTAACTGTCGCATTGACTTACAGTATGTTCGCAGTGTGAGAGAGTGCGTGAGCGTTAACTATAAAAAAACTTGGGCCTGCCTATACTACCAGAACTCTAACAACACGAATTCATGCACCGTCACTCTAACAGTTCTTGTCTCGTCGAAGCTCCTTTGCTTAATATACTGAGCGTTCGATCTTAGCTCGCTCGACTGCTATATATATCAACTCAGCTCATCCCAAATACCTACTCCACACGGTCTGTCACACAATCGCATCTGTCCATCGTATCGCGCGTCCTCCAAACTACCAGTGTTCTCTTACATAAATATCACACTTACAGCCTATTACCCCATTCCCTTCATGCACTTGCTATAGCATAAAATCATTTTCGTTCGTGTTGTTATTTTCTGAAAGGGCTCGGGAAACTAAAACGAATAAGCCTAAATAATCATCCTTCATGTAACCTTCTGAAATGTTCCATTAATGCGTGTATGTGTGGTGGTGTTTGGCGCGTGTCGAACTCGCCAACTGTGTGCTCAGACGAGCTATGGTATCGTTAGGTTTGTTATGTTCAATTACACCATATATATATATAACTACTATAACAAAATAATAATTATATCAATGGGAATAACTTAATTAAGTTAATATAATATTTTAATCCTACTCCAGGACCAAACCAACATCCCAGGAACAAGTAAAGAGTAGAATTATTTACCCTTCTCATGCGTGCAAAACAATATTGATGCGCCCGTCATCCACAATCCGTACTACTCAAATTCTCACTGCTTGTCCTTCTCATGTGTCAAAAGATTATTGGGAACAACGCAGTTAAGTAATCTGATTACCCCCTTCCCACCCTGTGCGTCCAAAAAGATATTTGGAACACCAAGAAACCAAATCCCCGTTACCCCGTCTCCTTTCTTCATGTCCGTCAAAAAGACCTATTGGCCAGAACAAAAGAACTAAATCCTATTAAACCCTTCCACTGTCGCACTCCTACCCCCCATCATAGCGTGCTCCAACACGATATTCAGGAACAAAGTACATTAAATCTCTGGTCCAACCCTGAACCGTTCCTCATTGTTTCCAAAAAACGTACTTTAAGATAATGTCAGCTCAACTCCTAATTCGAATTCTCACTGGTGTCCGTCCGTGACGCATAGCGAAACTACAATCTTCTCCCTCTGAAATCTGCCCCGATCCCCTCTGCGATGCTCCCCACTAAAACCTAACAAGTGCATTACGCATGTTTAGCGTGTTCGGGTAGAGAGCCAATTCACTCCTACCAACCGTTTTAGTTCGTACTCAGGCAAAGGATCGCACGTTATTCGTGTCTTGTCGAATCTATGTGGTAATATCAACTCAATAATAACTAATCTTAAAATTAATATAATAATAATAATAATAATAATAATCAATAATAATAATAATAATAATACATAATAATAATAATAATTTAATCTTTTGCGTCGGCGTGTATCAGTAAAGATGAGATTGCTATGTGAGTCTGCTGTAAGTTCAAAATTCAATTTTAGTTTACCATTTTAGAGATATGTTGAAAAAGTGTTGTATATTATCATTTAACTTGAACGTTTTAATATATTTTAACCCAACAACACACCAACAACAACAACAACAACAACATCTTCGAACAACAAACAACACTCTACAGACATGCAACAATATGCAACAAAATTCAACAACAAACACCAAACATTACAAACCCAACGGTAGAAAAGAAAATTCCTTATTTTTTAGTTTTATCATGACTATTGACTAATTCAATAGATCCATAGAGTCTCAATATGACTCAACTAGCACATTTGAACAACAAACATCCGATTTACAAGGAGGAGGTGTGACTGATGGCCATTCTTGATTAACTGTATTTCATTTTATAAAATTCCATGAAAAGGTCAATTATCCAATCTTTAATACAAAAATATCGTCTTAATCAACTAAGAATTCAATAAGAATCAATCGATTAATCTTTAGCATCAAGTAGGATCAATTGAAGCTCACTTGTCCACAGGCCATAAAGCCCCAGAGGCCAGTTCTACTTGCATTCTACAAACATTACTGATTATCTGCTTTTCAAAGTATTCGTAACACAATGCAATATTTTTATAATGTTCATAAAAACATGACAAAGAATATCTAATTTTGTCTCACCAACCTCACTATACGCTCCTAGAACAAACCACAACATGTAACTTCAAAGAAATACAAAAAAAAATAAATAAAATTTCTTTTATGTTCAAACAAATCATGACTTGAATCAATCAAAACTATCATCAATAGAAACACTAGATCATATAGATCATGGAAAGGAATCCCATGGGTAGGAGCGTTAGAATAACCTATTTCACTGATTACTGCTTTACTGATTTATGATTTATCCTGATTTACTGATTACTATTACTGATTACTGCTTTTACGATTACTGATTTACTATTTACGCTAACAGTAGCTGTAAAATAATGCACAATTTACCATTATAAACATAACAAAGATACTAATTTTTTATCAAGTAAAAACAAAATTGTTTTTAACACACATTATTCTTATAACCCTAGTAATTAAAAAAAAAACATCATTAACATACATAAAAACAAATACCAAAAAATTAAAAACTCATAAGAAGAAACTATAACACTCTTATAAAATGAAACACTATAAAATAAAAATAGCAAACAATAATTGCATGTTGATTTAGTAAAAACCCAAAATGTTTTAACCAAATTAAAAGGAATTAATAACAAATTAAATTTCTATACAAAAATTAAAAAACATAAAGAATAATAACTAATAAAACTTATAAAATGAAAACTTATAACAATAAAAACATTACAAACAATATATCTACTTTTGACGATTATAAAAGAAAACGAGCATTTGAAAATAGAATTCAGCTTCTCTCGTACTTCATTCTCAGTTCTCCTTTCTCCCCACAATTCCTATCCTCCTTCCTCTTCCTACCTTTCCCTCATTCCTCTCTTCTTCTCTATGCACTCCGGCTTACTCTTTATCTCAGTTAAGGGAACCACCTCCGACCCTGGGTCAAACACCATCTCTTCCAACTTCTCTTCCTACCTTCCCTTCTTCCTCATTTCCCTCCCTTCTATCCTCCCTTCCTCATCCTCATCCGTCTCTTATGCAACTCCCGTGCATTCTACTTCCTTCGATACTTAATATACAAATTTCAACCTGTCTATCGACATTTCCAGATTTTAACTTCAATCCATTCACACGTTGGACGTAAACGGTTCGGTCATGGAACTCGGTGCGGCTACACTGCGGTCGAGCAGAGTGAGCACGCATACGGCGCCGGGCTAATGCCGATAAAACTAATTCATAGAAACTTTCAACATTACTATTATTAATTCTAATTTAATTTTATCTTTTTTAATTTTAATTTATTATTTTAATTAAAAATATTTTTTTCATTTTAATTTGTTTTTTTTTCTTTTTTTTTTCTTTTTTTTTTTGGGGACGTTCCATTCCAGTTTTCCAAGTTCCGAGAAACCAATAGCATTCCAGGTTCCTGAATCCTTCCAGATTTCCGCAGTCCTCGGTCAATATGCCGGTCACTACAGCGAATATCGAACAAATGTTATAATAATTTTCTTCGATTATATTTTCAGGTCAATCCAGAGCACGCGTAGACAGCCTACCGATTTAAATCGATATAGGAAAAAACATCGATAAATCGATTGAAACATCAAAAATATCTACGAATTATTAAAACCTCTAGGGACCCAAAAAACCCCTTTAGGGGCCTCCGCCCCTTTTTGGAGGGTAAAATCCCTTTAGTCAGGCCCTTCAAACCTCCGAAATCGGTCCTCCACACCTTAAAATTCGTCTCACCGACCTGAAAACCCCTAACTTTGACCACGTCAAGCTTGAAAAAACCAAATGTTGCAAAATGTTCGCGTTGCAACACATGTGAACCATCGTTGCAACTCCGGCTTGCGGCATTTTAGCGGTAATAGTTTGTGCACCCTATACTACTACTAATGCCTTAGGATTTTTACCTAATTTAGAATTCTGTCCGGTGCTAACAAAAAATAGACAACCAGAATTACCTATCCTTCATTTCCCAACTATTTCTTAGAAATTAGTTTTTCTCCACAAACATATTCCTCCTTTGACCGGTCTTTAATACCTGAATTACTATCTAATCTTATAGGTTATATTTCTAAAGCAAATGCTTCAATTATTATAAAAAGTTTCCGATAAATTTTTCTTATAATTTTTACAAATATATTTATTTACTAACGCTTTCAGTAAAAGTTATCTCATTTAGCATAACTTAACCATGGTATTTGTAAAGCTGTTTCGAGTGGGAAAATATCTCAAAAATTAAAAAGATATGAAAACTTGGTACATTTTCCTCAGGTGATTTAAACAAGCAGGTATAACCTGCAAATTTGTTTTTAAAAAAATACTTTATTCCTCAAACAAAATTGCTAATGCCAGTAACAAAAATTTGCAATAAGGAATTTAGCAACTTTTGTGTATGAAACTTGTCAGTTTCAAATATAGTATATTCTAATATATCCATATCATATTATATACTTATATAATATACATTTATAATAACCCTATATATATATATATATACCATATATAGATATACTAATACTATATATATATATCATTTATGTTTAATTCTAGAATTTTATTTTATTATTTATTATTCTTCATACCTCTATTCTCGTATTCTTTATATTATTATCTTACCCTTCGTTCTTATATCTAACAACCATTCATCATTTATCATTATCATTATCATTATAGTAATTATATTATTATTATTATTTTATATTATTATTTTTGCCTATCAACTCTTAAATCGAATTTATATAATAACTTTTCCTGTATAACAACTTCCCTGATAATGAATTAATGAACTAGAATTAATGATATATATATACTATAATACCTATATATAACTATACTAATATAATAATAATATTATAATAATATATAATAATCATATTATACGATACGATAATAATATATATACTATATAATAATTATATTATATTATATATATATAATTATATATTAATTCAATGATAAAACTATTTTAATAAACATGACAAAATATTGTTCATATTTTTATTATTGTAAGATTATTATTAGTTTTTCCTCTCACCATATTTATGCATTCTATATTTCTTTTATTTTTACACACTAATGGTTTTTGAAACATAATTCGCTACATTATTCTATTCATAATTCTCGGTGCTGAGTTTAATTATAATGTAAACGTCAAATATATAATATATTATAATAGATATATAATATATACTTATATAATATTAATATATATATATATATTATATAATTATATATCTATATTATATACTATAAATATATATTATAAGAAACTCTTTCTTATAAATATGTACGATAAATCATATGGTAGTATGTCTTAAAAAATTACTACAAAATTATATCTAAGAGACCGACTTCTTCAAATTATATAGTCCACATATCTTAATATCTATTTGTAATTTATTTATATATTCAATAGTTTTCCTTTCATTTGCATCTAGAACTCAATTCCATTTCTTTCTCAGATCTAAATTTCACAAGCTGAAGAGTATGACAAAGCCGAACTTGAAACCACAAGATTTTAAGTGGAGCTAAGAAAGAATTCACTATTTTAAATTGATAGTTGGCCATATAATTTAAAATTATCCGGTGCCAGATTCAAGTTTTTCATATGATTTATCAACGTGTGTAATAAAAACTAAAAAAATTATAATGTCAAACAAAATTTGCAGACTTTTTCTTTGTATATGGATTCAGGAGAAGAAACTCGTTTCTTTAAATAATTATATATAATATATATATTACTATATATATATATATATATAATTATATATAAATAAATTATATATAAATACAAATATATATTATAATTATATATTATATACATATATTAAATTCTACATGAAAAAATTTAGTTCAAAACATTTATTTATTTAAATTACTATTTAATTTATTCTTTATTTAGATTTGATTTACTTGACGTAAAAGGTGATGCAAATTATGACGAAACATGTGATGCAAAACCAGATAAAAAGTTCCAAAGGTTTGATATCTTAATTCTTGATTAATTTATAAAAAAACAATACTGAAATTATTAATAAGATTCTCAATAAATGAACTTCTACATTACTGATTTTAACTTATATACTATTATTATACCGTTTATATATATATAATAAAATATAACACTTATCAGTATATATATTACTATATATTATATATACTATATATAATATATACTATATTATAGATATATTATATATATACTAATATATATATCATACATATAATATTATATATATTACTACTAATATATATATATATATATATAATTCAATATATATATATAATCTAAATATATATATATATATATATAAAAATACTATATAATCTTATATATATATATTATATATATACTATATTATATTATAATATATATTATTAGAATAATATTATACTTCATATACAGTATATATAGCATATATATATAATCACTTATAAATAAAGTATACTAATTACCTACTAAACTTCATATAGCTCTACTATATAATACTACTGTATTATTAATATATCCCTCATTACACATATCCACATTATATTTAAACATTTCTCTTAGATGTGAAATATCAGAAGCATACAAAAAATCCTCCAACTAATTTTGCATGCAGATTTTGCCCTCCAGGTTTTGAAAATCATCATAAAAAGGAATTGCAATTAAAAGTTCGGCGAGCAAGGAACAACGAACAAAGATTGTGTGTACCAATTAGAAAAATAAACAATAATATATTATAGATACTTAAATATTAATATTTCTTTAAAAGCAATAACTAATCATAATAAAAAATAGCAGTCGGAAACCAAAAATAATGCAAACTTCAAAAGTTTTTCGTTGTCAATATACTAATACTATAATTCACTAACCTTAATTACCTCACAAAGCACTTATAACGCTATTATTACTATTATAATGGTATATATCAATATATTTAGTACCTACGAACACTTATAAATATCATATCACTCTATCCTAACTATCACTATAGATAGAAGACTGATATATATATTACGATATACCTCATACACTATCGTCAAGATAATTTATCTATAAATCTATTCTATCACCTACCCTCTACACCTCCCCAAGATCTGCAGCGCCCGTGTCACAACAACGCTAAGCTGCGTTGCACCCAACTTCTTAATATCCGACGCGCACTTGTCCGCTTAGCGCATCACCACATGGACAAAATGCGTTACAGTCGGTTCTACAATAGCACATGTCCGGTACGTGCGCCGCAGCACAACCCAACCACAACCCGTCCTTAAGCCCTCTCTACGACACGCCGCGAATTACATTGCGCAATTGTTTCTTAACCCACACATAGACACTATATAAACGGGCGAGGATACATGTGCTGCAATCATGCTTCATCCTTAGCAACTAGGGTGTGAGCCTTTCCATATATGCGTCACTTCGCTCTAATACAGCTCTGTATATATTATTATAAAAATGGTAGTCTTGTAAGAAGTTAGATTAGGGAGCATGCGTGTGTTGAATTTGAACGCAGAAAGAGATAGGCGAACCATTAGCCACTGGAATGTCATGAGACTTATCATAGGTTTAAGCTCATATATAATAGTATATATACTATATACTATACTATATTATATATACTAGTATATAGATATACTATGATCATAATGAAGTTATACCGTATATTACTAAACTATATACCTATATATATAATACTATAATATATATAATATAATATACTTATGTATACTGAGAACCATTTTAACTTATGATAAAAGTAAACCTCAAATTTACAGTATACTATATATATACTTTTTACTTACTATATCACCACATTTATCATGACAATAATGATATACTCTAGCTATCATACTAACTATATAATACCCTTCGCCCACCCATGTACCTACATTTCACTATCTCCACATCGACAACACGAGGTATAGTACTCACCAAAACACAAAAACGCAATCCAATCTACAAAATCCACACTAAGGTGACATCATCAAAGTCTTTCCCCGCTTAACTGATCACAAAATGCCCGCATTTCATATAATCCAGCTTCACTGATAATTCTAAAAGAACGAGTATTACTAATACTCATTCTGTCTCCTTCAAATACCTCGACCAAATATAAAATTCCGCATCATAATGCGTCCGCTCGACAGAGCTTTCGACTTCCACTCAGATCAGCACGATGATGACATTCTAACTACTTTAACACTAAGTGAGGATACTAATAGTATGACTTATTCGACTACTTACTATCCTCGCTCCTCTCTACACTCCATGGTCCTATCTATCATAATTACCTCGAAAGTCGTCTTAAGTGGTATGCGATAATCATCCCGTATTCATCTCTCCCATTTCACCCCGCCACCAGTATTCATACCAATCTTACGAGACCCCCTGGACTTCGACATTCTTCACACAGTAATCCCCGCCCCATCCGGCTCGCAGTCAACTATAATACTGTTCATTACCTTATTACTGCTATTCAATAATGACAGCAGTACACATTACCACTCTACCTCCAGAAATACATCTACCACTCTCTTCTGTTAACTGTCAAGAGTAGAACAATAACCATAATTCCTATACAAACACTTATTACATAACATGATCTATACTTAATACAGACCTGACAACGTCTCTCATAACCTCAAACCTTAACCATTTTCATCTTCAACTCACTCATCTTCATCTTACTAACTTCAAGCGACTTCCTATCTTATCAGACTAGCTGCGAGACATAAATACGCTGAGAACACAACTATTAACTATACCATCCTATAATACTGTACTATACAGATTTGTTCTCAAACCCTATGATTACTATATCACCTCTATCCCACCACCAAGTATCACCTAATCTATCGCAGCTGTCTTGAGCGCGCGGTATATGACTATCCTCACTCTTAAGATCAGTCGACAGAATAGATTGAAATCTACACTTCTTAGAGACATCAAAGAAAAAAAACATTGAACTCGTATCTTCTAAATCGTAAAATATTGTTACTTCGCTACATTATCGTACCCTAATCTTATAAATACCAGACTCACTGCATATCTAAATACTAACTAATCACTCTACGTTCACCTAGTCCGCATCACAAATACTCCCATCTTTTTCTTCCTTGGATCGTCTCCACTATCATACGAATGTCCTATCCTATGCTGAGCAAAGATAAACCAATATCTCGATCATATCTTATCTTCTCTTAAACATCCTTGAGAGTATGTTTAAAACTCAAAATTAAGTTACAGTAAAATTTCTATGATGAAAAGAATACTATACTCTGATTTAAAAGTTATGTAGATACGAATTACATGAAAATTCCATCGTAAATTATAAAAAACAACTATGTGGAATCCTAATTACATGCATAGAGGTGGCCTGTAGCGACGCTTCTTTTTTTATTGTCGATATCGCCAAAGTAACATCTTCGGATGGAAAAATAATTAGTTTAATTTTTGGGAAAAACAAGAAAAAAAAACCTTCAATTTCTTATGATATAGAGAAGAGGCGAAAATTTTTTTTCGGCTTTCCACAAAAACTTTGCATAACGAATCTCTTAATATTCAAGATTATTCTCAAATACTATTTTCACTAAAACACTCCTATTTTGGTGTAATATTTAATTTATTTATACATATCACAAGGATTTTAATTTTTAACCAGGTTTTTTTTTTATACTATCTTAATATTACTTTTTCAAAATTTTGATAGTAAAAAGCAATCCAATCACAGTGTGACACCCACCTTGTACCATACATACAAAAGCCATTTAAATTAAAATTTCGTCAGTTGTATTAAGTATGTCTCAAATGCAGAGTTGTTACCAAAATTTAAGACAAAATAAAAAACATGATCTTCGTTTTTTCTTTCAAATGAATTCTTTGCTGGGTCGGGACTCTCTAAGGTAAGAACAAAAATATACCCTCTACGGCCTAGAATAAACGCATAATTAAACATTTGAAAATATTATCTTTCTCTATCTTCAACGGCCGAAAAATCTATTATATCTTTAGAAAATAAGTATGGATATAAAATTCTGCACTAACTTATGCATATCTATACATAAATCAGGTCTTACTGAAAATGCTTTATATATAAAGTATGGAAGAGTATACACTATACATATATGTTTTATACATGTCCCACTCTGGCTTGAACATATATATATATAAATACTCTTATATATATATCTATAAATTATATTACTATTATATATATACTATATATTATATATATATATCAATATATACATATATATATACTATATATAATATATATATATATATATACTATATATATAACTATATATACTATATCATATATACTATATAACTATATAGTATATATAAGCTATCATATGAATAATACTATATAATTAAAGAAAACATTCCTCAATACTATAAATATATATATCTAATATCGATTTACCTTATATATATATATTATACTAATATATATATAGAGGTCCAAGACACTCTTTTCCTATGATATTTTAAAACTACCCTATACCGAGCTTCCCAAAGCAGTGAAAATCGAATGCGAGGAAACTTAGATAAACCTGTTCCGAGATCCTTCTTTTCTTGACATGGTAGATCGGATCGATTAGTCGCTAAAACCTACCTGCACATTTCTTACGGCGACGCTGCGTATGCGATGGTTCGATTCCTGCGGACTGCTCAGTAGAAATTCTTATTCCTTCTTCATTGCAAATCTTGACATCCAACAGCACTGTTGCGCCCGATCACTTTTCGGCGTTGCTTACTTGGTTCCGTTGCCTCCTGTTACCCAAGATGCGCCCAAGCAAGAAGCCATGTAGCCCCGCAGTTTCCAAAACCACCTCACTGCGCCATTTAATATTATCGAAGTATCTAAGTTTTCGAAAGCCGTGTTATCGAGACCAGAAATTAGACAAAACTGTTTCCGATATGCCTTCTTTTTCTGGAAGTGGGATCCGGGACAAGGTGTATGACTTCCTGACATCTTATTTTCAACGGCGACGTCTAGTGTCGATGAGTTCTCGAGTCCTGGCCGACAGATTATATTTTTCTGTTGTCTTATTTTTGCAAATTTGTTGCAACAAGCATGTTGTGCCTACTTCGCTTTCTTTGACTGTTGGTTGCTCCTGGTAAACCCAGGAGCACCAAACTCAGATTAACATTCTCTTCAAACGACCTTCATACATTCCCAACTGTCGATTTAAAATTACAATTACCGATTTCCATACTTTTAAATTACTTAAGTAATTAGAAAACTGTTCCGATTTGCCTTCTTTTTCTGGAAAGACGGATCGGACTATGTAAGCTTCCTGCTACTTACATAGTACTTAACGCGACGCTGTTGATCGATGGTTCAGAGTCCTGGCGCGCGAGTTGATAATTTTCTTCGATACTATTATTGCAAATTGTCTCACAAGGCATGTTTGCCCATTCGCGTCTATCCTGACTTTGCAGTGGATCACTCCTGACACCAGGAACACCCAACACAGTGTAATGCCATGTAGCCCCACCAGCGGTTCCAACCACCCTCCTTGTCCGATTTTAAAATAAGTTACCTAAGTCCTGCAAAAGCATTCTATCACATCGACACATAAGAGATTAGACAAACGGTTATCTGACTATGCCTTCTTTTTAAACTTGACGACTCGTGAACGTCCACTCAGTGTAGACGCTTTCTGTTTCATGATTCTCAACGACCACGCTGTTCGCCATCTCAGCATCCGTTCCCGACTCTTGCCCGGTCAGTTGGATAATATGTAGCGACGCTTTGTCGCTTAACGCAATTATGTGCAATATAGTCCTGCAAACAAGCATGTTGTGCACATTTACCGGCGTTCTTGACTTTGGTGGTCTTGTTCCGTTATCCCAAACGCCAACCCCAAGCAGGAATGGCCAGGGAGCCCCAGCAAGTTTCCACAACCACCCTGCTCTAGCTCCGATTTAAATTATATACCCGAGTTTAAAAGCAGTGTATACTTCGACAGCATCATCTAGATTTAGAAATCTGTTCAGAGATGCCTTCCTTTCTGGGAAGGTTCCTCTAAATTTTATAATATTAAATTTCCATTTTTATAAAAAAAGCACAAACATGTTATAACAACCTCAGGATGAACCTATAAAAACGACTATTTAATCTCAAATGTCATCAAAATTCTTGCATCACCTTATTAGCATTACTCTATCGCTTCATTTAGCATCTTGGTAAATTCGTGCGCTTTTCCAACGTGCTCCTGGTTATGGCTTGAGAAGTATGAACAGCTTTATGATCATCTATCACGCTTGAGGAAAAATTTATTTGCTATATTTTTCAAAAAATTTACAGGGTGTCCTACAAAGGAAGATTATTTTTTATTTTTTATACACTATATATATAAACTTGGTACATGATCATATATACATATTAATATATATATACCTTTCACATATTAGATATAGACTATAACAAGAGAAAATAGTATATAATAGTGTAGAGTATATAAGAGATATAGATTCAGATATAAGC
>JABUQX010128850.1:15000-19981 GCA_015478945.1 Trachelipus rathkii | reverse complement strand
TATATTATATTAGTGTATATATGTTTATGGTTGAGACCATGTAAACGTCTATGTATGCGTTTGAGTTATGAGTTTTCTCCTTTTATTCATTTAGTTTTAATTAATAGTATATAATATAAATTATTTAACATATATATATATATTATGATATTTATTTACTTTAATTTATTATATAAACCTAACCTTTAGTTACTGATTAAATGATTGTTGCATTTTAAGGCTTATACTACTATAATGCCATATCATAGCATTTAGCACGCTAGGTGATACTGAGTGAGAACTAAGAAATGAGGTTGTGCCCAAGCACGTATTCTGTCTTCGTTATGCTACTTAGGATTCCTTTGTGTCGCGACTTTGCCTTTTATGATATACCTGCGTAAATACACTGTACGTTGAGTGACATCCAGAAAATATCTTTTTTATCCGACTATGTTAGGTACTTCTCCGTCCTTGCAAACGTTTCTATCGAAGTAGGAAAATAGAAAATAGAAGTAGAAGGAAAAGACAGGATCAGGCCTGTATGGTTTCTAAGCCAGGTTGATGTTGAAGAACCAATAAACGAGCGTGTGAAGAACGCTACTTTTGCCTAAACAATTTTAGGTATGCAGCCAGAATGGCACCATACTCTAACATTCTTTTGCAATGGTTTTTTCCATCGACTTATATTTGCGAAGCATAATATCGATTCACGATACAGTCCCCTTCGCCGGGAATGAGAAACTGGTTATTATGGAAAAAACCATTTGGCTTATCTCAGGAACAAGTCATAAAGAAATGAACAAGAATATTGGACATTCTTCCTAGACGTCGAAGAAAAATGAACAATGAAAATTTCTATCATAGGTTCCAAGGGAATTCCTCTCCTAATGAAAGTATTCTGGAAAGTAGGTTTAAAAACGAATAGTTTGAAAACGGACAAGACCGAAACTCAATGTTTTATGGAAGCATATTAGAATGTATCTTTGGTTTTTTCCAAATCTGCTAAGGTAAATAGAGAAAGAAAAATAGATATATAGCATGAGGATAAAATGTGGTTACCTCAAATGTGTCTCTCTCTAAAGAACAGGCATTTGGAAAATTATGTTACCTTATTAAATTTACGATTCCCTTTTATGCTATCTAAAAAGAAATAAAAAATGTTTCTTCGAGTTATTATGACCTTTGGTAAATCACTTTGGACCTAAAAGGTTTTTGGTATTGGTCAATCGGTGATTTTTGGTAGCTTTCCTTTGATTCTATTATTCCTAGTAACGACTAGTATCTTACTTTTATTTTTACTGGCCTAGCTTTTTGATCTTTGGGCTACAATTAGTGATTGTGACAGTTCGTTTTTAACAGATTTAAAAGAACACGAAATTACGTTAAAGCTTTTTACCAATGCTTTGGTCTTTGGACTGTTAATTCATTCGTACTAGCCCATTCAGAGCTATCGAAAGTTTTCTTTTAAAATCTTACATGTTACATAAGCGTCAAAACATTGATTATAAAAAAATTTGGTTTTTTTTATTTACGACAGTTAAGCACTAGTTTTATTTTCTAAGGTTAGGTGAAACATTGTTAAGAAAGAAAATTTAATTTAAAAAAAATGGATAGTTATATGTGATTTAAAGATATTTAGTTTGCAAAATGTTAATGATGACGACCTTGTTAACACTTCAAAACGTCCCTTTTAATATTAATGTCAAAAGCTATTAGAAATCTAGAAGAAATGTTAGTATATTTTTACTTTTACTATTAGAAATCTAGAAGAAATGTTAGTATATTTTTACTTTTTTACCAACACTACTGTTTAAAACAACTGTTAGTATCAACATTTAAAAATAAAAATATTAACGGAAGTGTTCATGCTTATCATCTTCCTGATTAGAAACGTGCTAAGCGTTAAACAAAATATTAATGGAAGTGTCAATAACTATCCTCTTCCTAATAATAAAAAAAACATGCCAAGCGTTAAAACAAAGTGTTAAAATTACTGGCAAGATTAGGTGGCATTCTCTTGCTGTTTTTATTATTTTTATCTTCCTTTTAAAAGAAAATCTTTTCTTTTCGAATTCATTTTCACAATGAAAATTAGGGCCCTCCCTCGATGAAGAAACTCATAGGTAGGTATTGATAAAAATAATAAAACATGATTGGCAAAAAAAAAAAATTTTCCAATTTTTTACCATTTGAAATCACATATTTATCTAAGTTTTCGCGTAAATTATACAGATAGGCATCTGAGAGCTTCGCTGTAGCCTCTATTTTGCCTAAATGCTTATTGCTAATGCTCAATTTTACCTTAAAATTCCGAGCTTCTAGCTTATGAGAACTCACTATAAAAACTATTATTTGTTGTAAGGAACGATGTGATACCTTAAATGAAATTAAAAAGTTCATAACTATGAAACAATTCGAATATTATACTGGCGGTTACTCTAAAAGTTAGCAAGCAAATTGAATACAAAGCGATATAGAAAAAGAAAAAATATCTTAAAGTTTAAATCGTACAAACGTAATTTCATTCTTAGCTTTGGTCCTTTTCATCTATTTTCCGTGGATTTTGTCTCTCGACAAGCATCCAACTACGTCGATAGATGAGGCATTCATCGGTTCCTCATCGACAAGGAAAAGAACTTATAGCATTTTCTATGCTGGGTTTCCCTTCTTCTTACTTCTTACCTCCTATATTGGTTTAATGAGACTTATGGTGCTAGAGACCACCGTCTCCTTCGTACTTGCTCATTGCCAACAAAAGACTTTTAACGTGTCCCAACATAGTCGTTTATCGTAAGTACAGTCCTTAAAATTAATACTTAAAACAAAAAATTTATGAAGCAGAAACTATGAACAAAATATAGGACAAAACTACCTGAACTATTCGCTCAACCCAATTGTTAAAGCATCTCTAACACTAATCGTATTGTCGAAAGTACATCCCTTAAAAATCAAAATACTTAAAACGAAATATGAAACAGAAAGTATGAACAGAAACTATAATGCTAGATTGGTGTTACTGTTGACGCTATTCTGCCAACCCACTACGATTAACCTTTCCTGTCGCTCTGATCTGATCTTTGTTTCTTTATCTCGCGAAATGCTCTTCCATCTTTACTCCTTTCTACGTGCTCCGAACTTTTAGAAACTTTTTTGACTCAAACGCGTGGCTAATGGTTGTAGAAAGGACTAATCGTTGGTTGGACTACAACAGATTACTAAAAAATAAAGCAAAAAATACAGCACTAAGCTGGATGAGAAGGTCCATGTATTTTCCCTGTTTATCCTCTAGTTCTCAATGGTAGGGAAGCATCGTTTTTGATAATCTTCAATTCCTACCGAAGAAACAAGAAATACCTTGTGGGAATAAATGTTTGATTATTTTCTAACACTAGTGATCAACTTAAAATTTAAGCTGCTTCGCACACTTTCCTCTCTTGCCGGCAACCACTACGGTAGGGAGTATCGTTTTGGATATCTTAATTCGCCTAGCTGAACGTTTTCCCTTGGAGGGACATGTGACTGAGTCTTTAAATCAATTTACATTCAAATCAATCAATTTAATAGCCTAATAGATTGCGTGAATCCAAACTTAGAACATGCAACATGAGAAGTATCTTAACTAAAATATTGCAAAATCAAATTCTTAATCGCAATACAACTATATTGACGTCATATCTCTATGGAACTGTGGTTTTGGTCTTTTCTCGATCGTTTTAACATCTTTCTTTGGCAAATTTTGCCGTTTTTCTTCATCTTTCTCTTCTGGGGGGTACTTGCAGCTCTTTCCCTTCACTTCCCTTACTCTTCTGGGGGGGTACTTGCAGCTCTTTCCCTCCCTCCCATTATTCCCACCGCTTACCTACGTATGCGGCGTCAAAACAAAGTTTTAGCAAAACCAAATTTGATGTACACTAGAGGAAAGGTTTACAGAACCTATAGAATCTAATCAACGATATACTAATCAATTTTCTAATCCAGACTATTATGTTTAAATGCAAACAATAAAATAACCAAATATAAAGCAATTTATATACCAAATCCACGAGATTTATCCTTTCGTAATTACTGTCATGGGACAGTGTTTTTCGGTTCTGTGATCTCCTTTTGGCTGTCACTCACCACTACCTGGTCGACTGATAAGTAGCTAACCCTACCGAATCCTTTATTCGAGCCCCAACCTCATAAGCTCTCCTAAGGTTCGTTGGACAAATCAGGTGACCTGAGGGTGAATTTTGGTGTCTGTCCCAGATCCATATATCTTTGCCATTCAGAACTTTTGAAACATGGCCCACTTTTGTAATATTATAGATAAGGAAAAATTCACGATGAGGCAAAAATCATGCAAATATTAGTCAAAATGAATATATTGCAAAATAAACTATGACAACTTAAGATTAATAAACTTTCTTAATCCAATCTAAAGGTGCAATATTTACACAAAAAATATCATACAAAGAATCCTTATCCAACCAAATTTTTCGCTCATATTGTCACACGTATATATATATATATATATATATATATATATATATATATATATATATATATATATATATATATATATATATAATATATATCCATATATAATATATATATATATATATATATATATATATATATATATATATACATATATATATATATATATATATATATATATATATATATAGATATACTTACATAAGTTGTTATATTAGGGTGTTTTTAGACTAAAAAGGTGTTTTCTTAGCGATCTTTTTTGGCTGGCAATCTTCTCCTCTCTCCTAGTTTAAGACACTTTCAAAATCTCACGACTAAAACTTATTTTAATACCTTCCACAAGAGGGGTGAGCAATCACTGTGAAAGTGAACTTAACTCTGTCAATCGGAGTTCTTCTGAGGGTACTTGGGCATTTTCCGCTTCTCTGAGTCCATCGGAAGGTAATTCTGCCTTTTCCGCAATTTCCCATTGCTTCCTCATTTACCGACTCTCCTTTCTCAAACTGAAGATTGATTGAAGCAA
>JABUQX010128850.1:7500-12500 GCA_015478945.1 Trachelipus rathkii | reverse complement strand
TTGGATTTTTCCTGATAAATTGAAGCAAATTCCTACTTGTCTATATTGTCTAGGTTGCAGCCCATTTAAACCCTTTAATCTAAATGGTGACG
Source organism: Trachelipus rathkii (assembly GCA_015478945.1). Lineage (NCBI taxonomy): Eukaryota > Metazoa > Arthropoda > Malacostraca > Isopoda > Trachelipodidae > Trachelipus > Trachelipus rathkii. Next base: position 12,408 of record JABUQX010128850.1, on the reverse strand, counting down.
GTTCACACAAAACCTCTACCTTCTCCTTTTCTTTTAAGGCTTCGAATGCATCCCTAGTGATCATAGAAATAGGTGCGGCAGTATCTAAAATAGCTGTTACGTCGATTCCTTTTTTATTCTCCTCAAAAGCGATCGTTATTTTACATCCATATTGCTCATCTCTTGGTGACACTTCCATCGATCTTTCAGAGGAACCCGACAACTCGGTTTCTGCTTGTGCTACCTTCTTTGGTTTAGGTCGAACAGCCACTTGGGGAGGTAAAGAAGTTACCTTTTCCTCTATTTTCTCAGTTATTGTTTCCTGATTTTCTTCTGTCTCTTTTTTCACACTTTTTGGAACCAACACTGGCGCCTTCAGTTCTTTGGCCGAAGCCTCGACTTTTGCTCTGATATCAGTTACAGCTAGCACTGAAATCTCTTCTACCTCTCCTTGATCTCCTTCAGCCAAATTGGGGTGGAGGGGCATTTCTCTCTCCAACTCGATCACTTTCTGTAGCACAAATTCTGTATCCAAACTCGGATCAAAACTCCTTAAAATTGCTCTTCTCAACAAGGAACTATTTTGTTTGGAATCTATGTAATCCAAAACCTTCGTCACCAACATATAGTTGATTTTCCTGCTTTCAAACAAACTCCTTAAAGGCTCATTTATAGCTAACCTTTGGTACTTATCCATTAAGTGTTTAATATTTTGGATAAATATAGGGAATGGAATGTTTCTATCACCTCTATAACTGACAAACTCCATCATTTCTTCTATCGAAAATTCTGCTCTGGAAACTGTACTTTCTCTATATACGAGCGGCGTTTCCCTAGGAAGGGGCTTCACTGCTAGGCATGGTTTTTTCGCGTTATTCATACAAACTAATGGTATCTGGGTCTGAGGCTTACCTTCTTCTTCTTCTCCTGAGTTTCTCTTACAAACATTTGGGGAGGCTTCCGCTCCTCCTGAGCAAAGCGCTGCGGCTTCGTATTCGCCCTTTTCTTTCTTTTTCATCAATTCTCCTTCATCTTTTATTTCTCCCTTCTCTTTCACCTCTTTTCCTTCATTTTTTATTTCATCTTTCGTCTCCCTATTTTCTACTTCTTCTTTCTCTTTCACTTCTTTCTCCGTTTGGACCAGTGTATCTGCCCCCCTTTCTCTAGGTTGTGGCGAGATAACTCTCCTTTCAGTTTGGACAAGCATATTTGTCTCCCTTTCACCGGGCGGGGACGAAATAACTTTCCTTTCAGATGGGGAAGATTTATCCACGTCCACTGTGGAACTTCCCAACAGGTCGGTCCTTTCCTCCTGCATCTTCTCTGGCGTGGAGGGGTCGGACGTCTCAACCTGCAAGTAGTTTTCTGCCATCTCTAATGACTTGTTAATGAAGAGTGAAAGCAAAGCGGGTTAGTAGGTTTAGTGGAGCGGTTGATTTAGTTAAAAATTGGGAAAAATAAATGTCTTACAATTTAGCCGACAAGAGTATATTATGATCTATACTAATTAAAAATTGAAAATTAACATATTCTCTTTCAAATAAAAATTAAAGTGCTCAGACTACTTGATATAATAGTGATTGCTTATTATTAAAATTCAAACTCAATTTATATTTAAGATGAATATTATAACAATAACTATTAAAGCGTTATTCCTTTTTTTTTTTTTTAAACAATTTTCCTTCATTTGCGAAGAAAGAAGAAAGAAAGATAGACAGAATTCTTATTCTATTCCTTCTCTCTCAAGGTCATTCTTCAAATATGTAAACAAAAACCAGCTGTGATGCTAAACGCTCTCAATGCCCTTATGCATGCGACTCGCTAAAATCAAATAGGTTTTCTTTCCGTACATGCAACCTTCAACACTGTATGCGTCCTACGTATACAAAATACACAAAGCTGAGTGTACACATGCAAGTACACATGTATACCTACACACACATACACACATATATATATATATATATATATATATATATATATATATATATTATATATATAGTATATATATATAATATATATATTATATATATATAATATATATATATATTTATATATTTTATATGAAGAAAAATGTAATTAGAATGCGGAATTGATTGGTTTTTCTTTTGTTAATTATTTTTACTATTAAAAAAAAATAAAATCAATAAAATGATAATTAGGCAAAGGCAGTCTCTGTTCTGCAATTAATTAATTACATATACCACAAACTTAAAATCCAATCAATTCTCATTTGCAATAAAAGAGAAAATGAAAAAATTAAAAGACAAAAAGATTCCTTCCCTTTTTTATTTTTTAACGTGTGGCTGAACGAGGGCCAGTTGTCCTTGAGCGAACAATTGAGTTTGGTCAAAACGGCACGTTCTCTACTTCCTTGACTCTTTCGCGTATATTTGGGTGTGTCTATTGTATACAGTCATGTGCGTTCGTTTACGCACCTTTGGACACACTTATTTACGCAATAGCCATACATATATATATATATATATATATATATATATATATATATATATATATATATATATATATATATATATATATATATTATATATATAATATATATTATATATATATATATATATATATATATATATATATACATATATATAATCAGACTTTTAAAAATTATTGAAGATGAAGTTATTATAGAAAATTTTGTTATCAGTAATTTTTTTAAAAAAAAAATGTTAAGTAATTAAAATTGGTCAAATTTAAAAATTAAAACTTCTAATGCACATTCACATTCATGTATATAATTTGCATATATACAAAAAAGTGAAGGCTACCTTGCTAATGCTGGTCTGTGGGGGATAACCTTCCCTCCGCTTTTTAACTGTCTAGACGGGGTGACGGCAACGAACGGGAGTTTGTTGGTTTGTGTGTGTATTGTTGCGCTCTGAGGAATTTTTGTGCGTGTTTCGCTTCGTTCTCCACTTATTTTCCTTTCTGTCTGTACACACAATCTATTCCTGTACGCTTTATGTATGCGGATTTGTACGAAGGCATATATATTACTATATAATATATTATTCAGATATGTGTTCTTTAAATCATTATATATATATATATATATATATATATATATATATATATATATATATATATATATATATATATATATATATATATATATATATATATATATATATATATATATATATATATATATATTACCTCTATTTTCGACAAATCCGAATACCAAAATGAAAAGGGGTTGTTAAGGAAATAAAATTATTAGATGCCCTTGCTTCTATAATCTCTTCCCTCCCTTTACCCACACAGACAAACAATCAAACTACTTATTTTAAAAATACTTAATGTTAAAATTAATTATGCTTTAATCAATTTTGTATTAATTAAGTAATTAGTTTTTTATGTTTTAATTATTAAATTTTTGTTTTTTAGTTAATTACATAAATTTACTGATATAAATATTTTTAGAAATTTTTTATTTTACGTCCCTTAACTTATCTGTTTATTGATTCTTGCGTTTGCACCGAATCAATTTTTTGTTGTCGGGAGGCCTTTTTCCTGTGTTCTTTGATCGTCTACGAAATTGTTTTTGGCGCTGGAGTGATTGAGAGGGACGATCCTTTGGGTTTTGTGCAAAGGAAGTTAGTTAATTTAGTAACCTAATCTATGCTACAATAATGCACTGTTTATGACCTTTTAATTAGCAACTAATTATCCTCTTTATTAAGACTGTTTTTTATCTACTACTTCTTTTCTAACCTGACTGCGTATTTCTATTTATTTGCCACTTCGACGGCAATTCAATTCTCTATTATTTATTTGCCACTTCGACGGCAATTCAATTCTCTATCAGAAGATTCTTTCGTTCATGGATTCCTCAATCCTGGCATCAAGGGCGCAAGTGTAGAATTTTTGTTTCCTTGTGTTAACGTTCTCTCTTATGCTAGATCGCTAGTATCGAACTTGGTTAGGTTCTGTATCAAACTGCGATGAATGTTTTTAATTGCGCTACCTGAAGATTTCTTCTTATACGACTTATACCAGATAATGGTGGGAAAGCTAATAGGTTCTTCTCCCACCTTTGTGGAACTCATCGGCGGGGGGCCGCTTAAAGTCTTTAGATACCAGATGCCTATTATTAAATCAACACAACGAAGTAAAACTCTTTCAAGGGAGGATTTTCACCTCTTAATATTATCAGTTGTATAAAGGCTTTCACTTTATTTGCATTACTTTTGAGGAGGGTTTTCACTCCTGATTTTTAGTAGATAAACAATCTTTTTAAACAATACCAGAGGATAAAGAAGGATGAATCAGAAGCACATTAAACAATCTATATTAAAAGTCACAGTACAAATTATTGCATAGAAAAGAGATACACTTTAAACTAAAATCCATTCACTCATACCCATATCCTACTTCCATCCAAACGGTGGATAAAACACATGTATAAAAAATGACCTAAAAAAAGGTAATATAATAACAATAAATCATCCTGCCTAATCTTTACATATCATGGTTATAATAATAATTATTAATATTATTATTATTATTATTATTATTATTATTATTATTATTATTATTATTATTATTATTATTATTATTATTATTATTATTATTTTTATTTTATAGTTTTATCATTTTTATTATTATTTAAATAATAAGCTCTTTTAAACTCTTATTTTCAAATTTCTTGGTTACACTTTGAATAATTTTTAATAATAATAGATTACATATTTTGACTGGATTTTTACCTCCCATCGTTTTTCTTATCCTTTCATCTTAAAGAATATCTGAGGAGGGTCCATCTGGATAGGCAAGGATAATATTTTCCAATTCACTGACACACCACACGAACACATACAGTTTTTCTCTTTTGAGCTACATTGCATATATTTTTTCTGTAAAGATTTAAAATTGAGTTTTTGATCCAAATAATAATTAGATATTTAATTA
>JABUQX010128850.1:0-2500 GCA_015478945.1 Trachelipus rathkii | reverse complement strand
GGGAGGCAGAATCACATGGTCCAAACTACGGGTGAGATAGAGAAGAATGAAAGAGAAAGAGAGAAGTAAGAAAATAGGAGACGAAAATGAATAAAAAATGAAGGAAAAGAGTATTAGGACCGTGAGAGAAAGAGGAGAAAATAAAAAGAATGAAGGAGACGATTGATGAGAAAAGTATTGAAAGGTTTGCGAATACGAAGCACGGCAGACCGCTTTGCTCAGGAGGGAGCGAGAAGGCCTCTCCAAAATGTTTGTAAGAGAAAAACTCATGGAGGAAGTAAGATAAGGTGTATAAGCCTCTGATCCCAAGAGCATACCTATTAGTTATAGATTATGAATTATAATCGACTCTCGAAGAAAAAACCTATAAATTTGTGCCTAAGCAGTGAAGCCCCTTCCTAGGGAAACGCCGCTCGTATATAGAGAAAGTACAGTTTCAGAAGCAGATAATTTCTAGATTTATATGAAGAAACGATAGGGAGTTTGTCAGTTATAGATACTTGGTGATAAAGAAGAACAATTCACATATACAACCATATATTTACATCCTACAAATATTAAACAACTAAATGGATAAGTACAACGTAGTTAGCTATAATTTATTTGAGGCCTATAACGAGAGATTGTTTGGAAAGCATAGGTAATTATCAATCAACTATATGTTGGTGACGGTAAGGTTTTGGGAAAAAAACGGAGGAGTTACATAGATTTCGCGAGGAACAAGAAAATAAGTTACCTTAGTAGAAAGAGCAAATATTAAGGGTTTATGAATCCGAGTGTTTGGATTAACAGAATTTGTGCATACTTGAATAAATGTTAGATCGAGTTTGTGGAAGAGAGAAATGCACCCTCCACCACCAATTGTGGTTCATGAAGAGAGAGATAAGGAGAGGTTATATAAATAGATAAGCAGATATTTACCAGTAGCATAAGATCATAATAATATGTAACTGATTATTACGAGCATAAAGATCGACGGCTTCGAGACCAAAGAACTTGAATAGGCGCAGTTGTTGGTTCCAAATAAAGTTGTGAAACGAAAGAGACAGTAAGAAAAATATCATAGAAATAAACTCAATTAACTGAGTGTAAGTAGAAATAATCTTAAGTAGGAAATAAATAATGGGTAACTCCATTATACCTATCCCCAAGTAGGTACTGTTCGACCTCAAACCAAAGAAGTAGCATATCAATGCTCAGAACCGAATGTGTCGGGTTTCCATCTGAATAGATATTCTCTCGAATGGATTATAATATAGTTAAGTTCTACCAAGAGCATAATGAGCAAATATGGATAATGTACAAATAATACAGACTACGCTTTATGAGATAGAAGAAACATTAAAAAAAAGGAATCGATATAATTATATACGTAATACAGTCTATAATTTAGATACTGCTCCGCATCACTATTTCTAATGTAATGCACTTTAGATGAGTTATATTGCATTTCGAAGCCCTTAAAGAAAATGGAAGATTAAGGTTAAGAGGTTTTGTGTGATACCTATTCACCATTTATAATTATAAAGGGTTTAAATAATGGTGAGCTGCAATCCATATGAACTAATATATGACATGTTTAAATGGAAATTTTGCTTCAAATTTATCAGGAATAATAAATCCAACCGCATACCAAATTTTAATTGCTATAATGAATATTTATTTCAGATAAAATAATGGCATAGATATATATATGGAATATAATAATAATAATTAGTTAAATGAATGCTGCTAGTTTAATCTGAACACTCTATTTAAAGCGTTCAATATGACCGTCTATAATGTAGCGAATAATGGGTAAAAAATCGTATAACAAATCCCGCTTTATATTCCATCTATCAGAGATATACATACTAACCTCGGATGGGTAAGGGCTCTCAGTAGCCAGATACATTAGAGGTAATTGATGAATTAAACTATAATTGATCTGCCCGTCTATCTACATAGAGAACTGAAATGCTTTATAGGTACTCCTGAGCTCTAAGTACTGCATCCTTTTTATATAAAAGAAGGTGTATTACCCCCAAAACCTTTCGCCCGCTGGATTTTTAGAATGGAGGAAGCGAGCGGAGAGTAATGAGGTAGAGCGGTAGGTGAAGATATAGGATAATTATTAAATATGACATGTCTAGGTAGTGGAGAGGGTATAAGAAGGTAATATATATAGTATTAGTGTGGTGGGTATGAGATATATATATATATATTATTTATAGACATCAGGGTCAAGTAGGTGGTCTAAAGCGTATTATTCTATATTTATGTTTAAGTCATCTATAATATATAACTATAGAGAACGGTCAGCACCTATTAACTAGTATAGTTAAAAATACAATATTACATATACAATATTTGAGAATTCATGCGAAAAATTCTAAAGGAAGGGAGTATTTTTAATTTTTTATTTTTTTTTTTATTATTATTTATTTTTTTTTATTTTTTATTTTTTTGACTGATTATTTATTACATAGGAAAATTTTTAGAAATTCTTTATAGTTTCCAA
>JABUQX010128849.1:22500-29078 GCA_015478945.1 Trachelipus rathkii | reverse complement strand
CAGGTGTACTTCGTTCAGTTTCGGAATTTGGGTGTTTAACCGTTTCGCATTTATCGGTAGGCAGTTTCATAAAATTTATAATGCTTAGAAAAAAAGTAATATTTCTACAATACCTTCGAGCCGAAGCATTTCAGTGGAAAAGTTCTCGAGGTGTCCAGGTGTATTGGATACAGAAGCGAAACTTGGCTTAAGGGTATGGAAGCTAAACTTAGCTTAAGGATATGGAAGCCAAACTTGGCTTAAGGGTACGGAAACCAAACCTGGCTTAAGAGTACGGAAGCCAAACTTAGCTTAAGGATATGGAAGCCAAACTTGGCTAAAGGGTACTGAAGCCAAACATGACATAAGAGTATGGAAGCCAAGCTTGGCTTAAGAGTATGGAAGCCAAACTTGGCTTAAGGGTACGAAAGCCAAACATGGTTTAAGGGTACGGAAGCCAAATATGGTTTAATGGTATGGAAGTCAAACTTGGCTAAACTTGATTCTTGCACAAGGTTTTGCAACGCTCCCAGATGGGCAGAAAGACATAAAAGAGAATAACTTTTGTAGTTAGTCTGAATTTTTCGAGGAAAATACTTTCAAAAGGTATTCTCATTTCTCTTCAAGTTAATTATATATTCCTTGGTAATATTGATTCAATTTTGTTCAATTCTATATACAGGAAAGAATACATAACCTTGTAGTAAATTATATATTTACATTTTATAATTTATAGAAAATAATGCATGCTCTGATAATATATATATATATATATATATAATATATATATAATAATAATAATAATAATATATAATAATAATAATATATAATAATAATATGTAATAATAATATAATACATATATAATAATAATAATAATAATAATATATATATATATATATATATGTATAATAATATAATAATAATAATAATAATAATAATAATAATATATATAATAATAATAATATAATAATAATATATATATAATATAATAATAATAATAATAATAATAATAATAATATGGGCTAAATATTTATAGGTTTTATAATGAAATAGTTGTTTTATTATTATAATATTATAATATATGTAATATATATATATATATATATATATGTATATATAATAATATAATATAATATGTAATAATATATATATATATATATATAATAATAATAATATATATATAAAAAGGAGAGGTTTAAAAAATTCATAAAGCTAATAAAGGAAGGTCACGAGAGTCACTGCTTGCTGTGAAGAGTTTTAATCATGTTTAAAAGTTTACCTTCCCTCAGAGAGGAAATTAATTTCTTTCCATCGTGTGAGTTAAAGTTGGGATACCAAGCCAATTTCGTTCGTCTCTTAAACTTTACTGCTATCAAATCAAACTTTTAATTATCTATCTAATTAAATAATACAAAGATATGCAATGCTGAAGAACTGAATGTATATATATATATATATATATATATATATATATATATATATATATATATATATATATATATATATATATATATATATATATATATATATATATATATATACTATATATATTTATATATAGTAATAATAATAATAATAATAATATATATATATAATATATATATATAATAATATATATATATAATATATAATATATACTTTATATATATATAGCAATAATAATAATATGTATAATATATATGTAATATAATATATAATATGTATAATAATAATAATATATAATAATAATATAATAATAACTTAATATATATATATATAATAATATATAATAATATATATATTTATATAATAATAATATGTATATATATCAATAATATAATATATATATAATAACAATAATAACCAATAATAATAATAATAATAATAATAATAATAATAATAATAATAATATAATATATATATATATATGTAATAATATATATAATAACAACATGACCAGTGTAGTAATAATAATAATAATAATAATATATATATAATAATAATATATATATATATATATATATATATATATATATATATATATATATATATATATATATATATATACATATATATATATATATATATATATATATATATATATATATATATATATATATATATATATATATATATATATATATATATATATATATATATATATATATATAAAACAGGATACATATCCTATTTTTATGCGCATTATTAAATTATTTATTATCCCTCTTTTATTTTCATTTTATTTTTATTTATTTATTTTATAATAAATTCAATTAAATATTTCTTTCCCTTATTTTTTACCAAATTCCTATAATTTATTAGTTTATTTATTAAATATTTGCATATTTAATTTTGATTTAGATTTGCATAGAATTTATTTTAATTGTATATATATAGTTTGTTTATTTATTTTATTATTTATTGTATTATTTATTTATCGTATAATTATTTAATTATTAATTAATAATTTATTACTAAATTTTGACATTCGTTAAAATCAAGTTTAAAAATAAATTACAAATTCTATTTTATTAAATTTAAATTAAAAATTAAGAAAAATAAATAAAGGATTAATAAATTATTCTCATAAATTTTTAATTAAAAATTTGGCAGATATTTAGATGCTGTTATGAGCTTTTTAAAAATTAGTTGGCGCTTTTTAGATTTCCAAAAAATTGCGCATTTTAGATTTTTGAAAGTTTGCGCCATTTAAATTCTTAAGGTTTTTCGCAATTTTGATTTCTTTATATTTCCGCAATTTAAATTAAAGTTGGCGTAATTTAGATTTCTTACGATTTGCGTATTTTAAAAATTTTAAAGTGTGTGACATTTAAATTCTTAAAGTTTTTCGCAAATTTGATTTCTTTATGTTTGCGCAATTTATATTAAAGTTGGAGAAATTTAGATTTCTTACAGTTTGCGTATTTTAGATTTTTCAAAATTTGCGCTAATTAAATTTTAAAGGTTTGCGCAATTTTAATTAATTAATTTCCGTAACGAGAGTTAAAGATGTGCAACTTAAAATTTGAATTATTCTTAAGATATATGAATAATATTTAGAAAAATAATTACTTTCATAATATAGTTATGAAAGAAATCAGATATATATATATATATATATATATATATATATATATATATATATATATATATATATATATATATATATATATATATATATATATATATATATATTATCGCTCATAATAATATAATAATAACATATAATAATATATGTATAATATATATATATTTATATATAATAATATATATACAATATATATAATATATATAATAAATAATATATATATATATATATATAATATATATATATATATATAAAAATATATAATTTATATATATACAACATATATAGACTTATATATATATATATATATATATATATATATATATACAATATATTTGGATATATGTTATTAATATAGATTTATAACATGTATTTATTTATATTATAATAATAATAATAATAATAATAATAATAATAATAATAATAATAATAATAATATATATATAATAATAATATATAATATATATATGTAATAAACCTTGAAGTGTTTACTCATTAACATTTAAAATATTTACTCATTTTTCATTTTTCGGGTGAATTTTATATGAAATAAAAGGATGTATTAAAAAATAGTTTTATTTCGTTGATTGAATAAAACCCAATTAGAAGTAAAAATAAAGCTAGAGGAATAAAAATAAATTACAAAAATTTTAAAATCTTTCAAAAATTTCAAATTTTCAATTTAAAAAAATAAAAACAAAATTCTTCAATTTTTTCACAACCTGTCAGTCTACTGTAACCTTTTTTAAATCATTTTCCTTTCCTCCTTTAAAACATTTTAAAACCTATTTTTATTTTTACTTTCAACCATTTTTTACCTACATTCCCTTTAAACATTTTAAACCAATTTTTCCTTTTTCTTTCTTTAAACCCATTTTTTTCCTACTTTTCCTTTAACCAATTTAAAACTAATTTTTCCTTTTTCCCCTTTTAAATTTTTTTTTCTACTTTTTCTTTTCTACTTTTTTTTCCTATAAATTTTTTTTTCTTTAAAAAGAAAGTTCGCAAATTAACTTCATTCTAATAAAAGTTGCCTCCTCATCATGTGCTGATTGATCAATTTTCTTTTCTCTCTCCATAAGTTGACCTCATTATAAGTCTCTAATTTGGACGAACAAATTACTTTCATCTAAATATATATTATCTTATATATATATTATTATATATATATATATATATATTTATATATATATATATATATATATAATATATATATATTATATAATATTATATATATATATATTATTATAATATATTATATATTATATATCATATATATATATATATATTATATATATATATATATATATTATATATATTATATATATATATATATATATATTATTATATTATATATATGTATATATATATATTAATTATATATATATATTATATAATTATATTATAATATATATATTATATACTATATTATATATATATATATATAATATATTATATTATATTATATATATAAATCATATAATATAAAGTATAAAGTAAAAAGTTAAAAGATAAAATTAGAAGTTCTAAAAGTTAAAAAATGTATAAAATCATAAATGTAAAAATGTAAAAATGTGAAACTTAAATTTGATAAAAGGCAAGCTTTAAATAAATAAAATGGTAAGGGTAAAGAGTAAAGAGTAAAGTAAAAGTAAAAAGTAGTTAAAAAGTTAAAAAAGTAAAAAAGTATAAAAGTAAAATACAAAACTAAAACAGTTTAAAAGTAAAAAGTTAAAATGGTTAAAAAGGTAAAAAGTAAAAAAGTTAACTTAAAAAAAGTAAAAGAAGTAAAACCTAAAGTAAAAGTAAATGTAAAATGTAAAATGTTAACAATAGTTAAAATGGTAAAATTAAGAGTTAAAGAGTGCAAGAGTTAAAGAGTTAAAGAGTTAAAGAGTTAAGATTAAAGAGTAAAGAGTAAACGACTAAGTAAAATGTAAAAAAAATACGTATCGTGAAAGTAATCATCAAAGTTCAAAGTAAAAAGAAAAAGTAATCCGATTTAAAAAAGGTAAATTTTTAAAAGTAAAAATGTAAAATGTAAAAATGTTAAATTGTAAAGAGTAAAAAGTAAAAAGTTATATTAATAAATTCTCTAGTTCAAATTTAAAAAGTATAAAGTTAAATTGCAGAAAAGTATATACTATATATTAAATATATATTATTATATATAATATTATATATATATTATATATATTATATATTATATATATATATATATATATATATATATATATATATATTATATATATACCTAAATATATCATATATATATTATTATATAATATATATATATTACTTATGTAAAGTAAAAAAGTAAAAAGTAAAAGAGTAAAAAGTTAAACTAAAACATTGAAAACAGTAAGAAGTAAAAGAAGAGTAACAACATAAACGTTTAAAGAGGTGTTAAAAAGTTAAAGATTTTAAACAAGTAGCGACTCATAAGTTTACAAGAGTAAAAGGTAAAAAGTAAAAGTAAAATGTAATAAAATGTAATTTGAAAATCTGTAAAATGTAAAAGTAAAATGTAAAATGTAAAAGTATTCAGTAAAGGGTGCCATTGATAATTTTGGATGGAGAACACATCAATTATTATTGTTTCTTCTTGAAAATGTAAAGTAAAAGTAAAAAGTAAAAAGTTAAAAGTAGATAGTTAAAATGGAAAAATGTTAGATGTTAAATGAAAAATGAGAGATGTAAAATTTAAAATGTGTAAAATATCAATAAGTAACAATCCAAACATTAGACTGTAAAATGGTAAATTGTAAATGTCGTAAAATGTAAATCGTAAAAATGTAAACGTAAAACAGTAAAAAGTAAAAAGAAAAAATGGTAAACTTGTAAATTGTAATATGTAATCGTAAATATAGTATATTAAGTATTATATAATATATATATATTATACTATATATATATATAATATATATTATATTATATATTCTATATATATATCATATATAGTATATATATATATATATATTATATATAATTATTACATTATAAATTAATACTTACATCTAAAGTAGGATATATACTTAAAGTAAATACTATTAATAAAGTAAAAAGTAAAAGTAAATACTTCAAATGTAAATTATAAATGTAACATGTTAAAATGTAAAAATGTTAAAAGTAAAAAGTAATAATAGTAAAAAAGTAATAATGTTTTAAGGTGTACTGAATAGATAAACATGTAAAATAGTAAAAGTAAAAGTAAACCCAAAACGTACTAAAAACAGTAACACCACAAGTAAAAAGTAAAATGTTTAAATGTAAAAATGTAAAAAGTAAAGAATAAAGATCAAAGGGTAAAGAGCAAAGAGAAAAGAAGCAAAAAGCAAAGGAGTAAAATAGTAAGGAGCAAAAGAAAAAAGTAAAAGTAAAAGAGAGCAATGATAAAATTGTAAATGTAAAAAAAAAACAAAATAAACTTGTAAAAATCTTAAAATGAAAATGTAAAACGTAGATGTTAAAATATAAAATGTAAAATGTAAAATGTAAATGTAAAATGTTAAATGTAAAAGTTAATAAAGT
>JABUQX010128849.1:0-20000 GCA_015478945.1 Trachelipus rathkii | reverse complement strand
TTAATTACGTTGGTGTTGAATGTATAATAAATATTTAAAAAGTAAACAAATCTATGAGTTTTTCAAAACAAAAGCTAATAGGAGGTCTTTCGATAAAAAGTCAATTCAATATTTAATTTTTTTATTTTTATTTATAGTTAATGAATACATTTTAATTAACAGGAATAACAAATTTTCTAATGCATTTTTATGGATTAAGTTTCATGTATAATTTATATGTTTATTTTTTGCATTTAGTAAGGTTTTTTTATATATTATAGTTTTTTATATTTTAATATCTTTAAGAACCTGTTCGAATATTCTAACGATGTTAAATTACAAATTTCCGAATTCGAACCGAGATCCAAACACTGATGTCGGGATTTGCCATTGATGCAGGATAACACAAGTTCTTCTAATTAGCAGTTTTGGATGGAACACAAAGCTGTCACTCAGATGGAGAAATGATCGTCATCCGATTGACAAAATAAGTGATAAATAAGCATAGCAGAAAAATAATAAAAACATAAATAAAAATAATCATGGTAAAACTTTTCATATACCACCGGAAATAGTAAAATATATCCTTGATATATATAAATTGGTAAAAAAATAACATTCTTCAGCTTTTTGAGTGAATGAGTTCGATAAATATTAGTTATAAATATTTTTTTTTTATAATTAATAATAAAAAAAAAAACATGCGCACGAATTATCGATATCGATTTGAAACTGAAACAATGAAGGAGGTGTTTAACGGTTCCTTTTCAGGAAATTTAGCAGCGGTACCTTAAATAATAAACATAGGTAGGTAATTATGGCATTTCTCTCTTAAAACACAACGTCAGTATATTTAGCTATGAAGTTAAACAGACTGTTGTTGACCTTATATGCAGTTGGTGGAAATCCTATAAAAAATATGTATTGAATTAATTTTACAGTAAATCTGTAGAGGCAGGAATAAATACAGCGTGGTTAAATTAAAACTCTAAGCCATAATTATGAGGGTTAAAAAGTGATATTTTTTCAAATTATAGAGTAAAATATGAGCCCATGATACTATTGCCACAACGACAGTGTAGTAATGTATCAAGTAAATTTGAGTAAGCCAAGTGTAGCTAAGTTTCAAAAAGTGCATAGCCAAATACATTTGTTACCTTGAGATAAGAACAAAAGGAAATAAATTACCAAGAGCTCATAGCATTACTTGGCAAAAAAAAGGGAACTAGAAAGCTTGGATTTATACCAACACAGTAGTCATATAAAAACTTAGAACAGGAGTCTTATAAAAATGAACAAAAATTAACAGAAAATCCAATTTTTCAGTATTAAGCGATACCTCTGTTAAAAACTAGAGGATAAAAATGTAAAAACAGCTGAGGATAAAAATTAGTTAAATATTTTCAGAAACTAAAATAAATAGTATAGGTGAAAATAATAATCAAGAGTCTAAACTAGTTGAAATTTTAAAACAAAAGTTAGAAGTGAGCATTAAGAATCCTCTTCCAATATGTGAGCCTGAGGTATTTTCTGGAAAAGATCCGACTTAATTTAAAGATTTTATGCTAGTTTTTAAAACCAATATAGAAGGAAAATGTGAAAATGAAATGAATAAACGTTCTATTTTAATCAAGTATACGAAGGTAAGCAGACAATATAGTAAGAAGTTGTATTGCATTTGGATGAATATTAAGTTATAAAAGGCAGTTAGAAAAAACTCTGAGAAAATTATGGAATGAACAAGTCTATTGACAATAATATTTGAAAAGAGTTAGAAGACTGGGGAATGAAAATAAGAATGACAGTAGTGAAGCTATGGCAGATTTTCTTTGTTTTTAGGACTCTATCAATAATGACATGTTTATCCTCCCCTAGCGGTTCAGTATTCTTACTCTGTATTTTATAGATACGTTAAAAACTTCCTCAAACAACGTGATAAGTGGAGATATAAGTTGTATAGTATGTATGAAAAATAAAAGTGTAACTAAAGATCCAAATTACAAAAATTTTGTTGAAAAAGAAGGCACAGAAATATTGAACCAACACCACTGTTGGAGAACTTGGAGATTTTGGTATACAGAAACCAAAGCAAAACAAAATTTGACAAAATGAAAAAGGTAAGTCACTTTATACAAAAGAAAAATAATAATAGACCATTAGAAATTAATATAATATAATAATAATATAATAATAATATAAATGGATAATAATAATGACAATAAAAACTGGAATTATGGTAGTAGTCCGAGTAGTAGTTATTAATTAATAACCAATAAATCTCAGTATTTGCTAATTTTTGTAAAAGGATAATCATAGTTATACTTAAATGTAAACTTCCTAGAAAAACAAAGCCAAGATTTGAAATACCAGTTCATTAAAGACAAAATAAATTATAGCTATTAAGTGCCTCGGATTCAAATTTCATTTTAAGATAGTAATTGTTAACAAAGACCAGAAAAATGTGAAAAATGTAATAAGCAACATTTAACATTTCTTGGCATAGAAGAAATAAGATAGTGCAAAGAGCAAGGATGTTCTCAATACTTCACATGCAGCACTCACTGTGGAAGTTTTAGAAAATAAAGATAAGGAAATAGAGTCAAAGAATCAGGAAGTAATTGAAACAAAAACCTCTTCTTGGTTCTATGAAAAATTATAAAAATGAGTATTTTTATCCAGCAGTGCCAGTTAAAATCAAGCTAAAAGGTAAAGATAAAGTGATTTAAGATACATGGGTCTAGGATACATATTGCTTCGCATGCTTTATGGATTATAAATATAAGCCCCAACACGAATTTAGGTATGTCATTTATTGAAACCTCAAGAAAGATTTAGATTAAATACTATGTAGGGCAAGATAAGATAAAAAACATACATTTTAAATAAGTAATAATTTAATGGATATTGAGATGAGGAACATCTGAAACCATATCATAATATATATATTAAAGACAAAATGGCCTTTTAAAATGAAGGAGAGTCCATCTATCAATAATTTAAATGTTCACCTTTCATGTTGCCTTTCAATTTTATAAAAAAAATTGGGTATTATTATTATTATTAACCAGAGTAAATTGTTAAAACCAATAGAAGTAGTAGAAGGTCTCTCATATATTACTCTTCCTTTGCAGTATAAGATTTATATTGGATGGGGCTTTACAAGGTTCGGACACAGATTGGTATTATACCAGCTCTCTGAGTTTAACGTTCATAAGGACCAAATACAACAAGAAAAGATGATAATTTGCTTGAAAAATATTGCTCCAAGAGATAGTTTTCCTGAAAATCATCATGAAACCCTAGTTCTCTTAAACGGGACATCAGTAAGGGGACAGAATATAAGGTTGAGAAAATACATTAAAGGAACAATACAGGTAAATTTCAAGTTGGTTTACATTTAAAAACAGAAAATCAGCACTCTTTCCTAATACAAAAAATCCAAGCTTAGCAAGGATGTTCCATTTAAAAAAAGTTAAAATTTTTAAAAGCCAAGGAAATTTTGTACAGTCATAGTGAAAATAAATGAAGACGAAACTGTTAAAACTTAATTTTTTTGCAGAAACAAGTTGGAGAAACATGAATTAGTTAAACAATGCAGATTCTATTTTAAACACTAGTGTAAATCAGTCCACAAAAAAAAAAAAATGAGGTAGTATTTCAATGCAGCTTTGCCAT
The DNA here is from genome assembly GCA_015478945.1 of Trachelipus rathkii. Classification (NCBI taxonomy): domain Eukaryota; kingdom Metazoa; phylum Arthropoda; class Malacostraca; order Isopoda; family Trachelipodidae; genus Trachelipus; species Trachelipus rathkii. The sequence goes on along the minus strand of JABUQX010128849.1, from coordinate 16,346 downwards.
ACAATGGTATTTTCTTAGAAATAATAGTTTACTCCACAGGTCATCAGACTATATTTCCAATCTACAAGGCATCCTTTTAAGGTATCAGAAAAGAGAACTGCTCTAGCAGATATAGAGAAGATGTTTTATCAATTACAGGTACTTGATAAAGATAAAAGATATCAGCGCTTTCTTATCGGTTTCTGATGGTAATTTAAGAATAAAATCAGAAGAATACAGGGTTAAAGCTTCATTATATTTGGTAGTGTGAGCTTCACCATTCAATTGCACAATTTATGTCTTGAAGCAAAACTACAAATCGTAATTGAACGGCCAGAAAAACTTCAAGTATTTAAGCAAAGAATACAATTTACTTAGAAATTTTCTATGTAGATTGAATTTGTTCTAAAGTCTGTGACAATCAGAAATGAGGCTGTAGGTTTATAAAAGAAGTTAAAAGATTGATTGCTGATAGGGTAATTTGTTCTATTTCCATTCAAAGAGAATTTTTTTTAGAAGAATTTTTTAGAAGGAGTTATAAGATTTTAAAGAAATAATTATCATTAGATACAATTTGCTTCACAAAAAAGTATTAGGGCTAGTTGGGACCCAGAACTAGACTTTAATGAAAAGCTAGGAGGTACGATAATACAAAATAAAAATTGACAAAAGAAGCATACTCAGTTGCATATTTTTCCATATATGATCCACTGGGTTTTATTAGTCCAGTACGTACTAGTAGCCAAAATATTTCAAAATTTATGCGATAGAAAATTTAACTGGAGATGGAATTCCATTAGTTATAAAAAAATAAGTTATTAAAATGGGCTAAATGATGTTAATAAAGCTAACAGATTCTTTCAAGTTCATAGGGCACATTACAACTCCCAAATTGTCTTAAAGTATAAAAAAGGGACCCAGAACTACATGTATTTTTCAGATGGTTCACGATGCATTCATGTGCAGTAGCATAATATAAGGCTTAAGGATATGTAATGATGAAAAAATTATTTGTTTCTTGTGTTATCTTAAAACACAGATTTGATACCATTAAATTACAAATCTTGATGTTAACCTAATACCAAGAACTAGAATTGAGTGCAGCACACTTTCGCTGTCAACATAACATTCTAATTATTTAAAAAATGGATTAGATATGAAAAGTACAAAGCAGTATTTTTTGGATAGATAGTGAAATTGATTACAACATCTATTAAAAAATGAATCAAAAGGATTCAAAAAGATTTGTCTAATAGAGGTTAATACTATATTATCTCACAAACTAGATATTAGCCCATGGAAATTGTTTACCAGGGCAGCTAAATATTGATGATAATAAGCAGTAAAGGTATATCTGTTAATGAGTTTTTGCAACAATAAATATGGAGCACCTGCTGTCCAGAATTTTTGTACAAAGACAAAGCTCAATGGGCTGAGCAAAATAAAGAAAATAAATTAGATGATGAAAATGTTGCATGTTGAAATTATAAAAAGTAAACCTGTAATGACCATACAACTACCTACAAGAAAGCTCAACAGACAAGCTCATACATTCATGATCTAGATTGGATTGAAATTAAAAACAAAGTTAAGCACATGTGATTTTAGAGTTGAAGAAAAGTTTGCATAAAAGCTGGACTAACAGAGTGCTATTGAACAATCAACAGAAATTAAAAAGATGCAGGAAAAGGGACGTAGTTTATACAAATACTGTACAAAAATAACAGAATTTCATTTGAATATACAATACAACATTAAAAAGAAAGAAAGCTTTGGTCAAAAAGGCCTATTTGGCAAAATTCTTACCATTTTTAGATGATAATGAAATATTAAGGGTAGGTGGGAGGAATAAAAATCTGAATGATGTATCCTTTGATTTTAAACATCCAATTATCTTGCCAATAGTCATGTTACAATGTTAATAATGAGACATTACCATAGAAATTAATGGACATTTATAGGAAAACAAACAGTTTTAAATGCTTTAAACAGAGAGTAATTCATTGGAGCACAGTAGAGTAACAACATCTTAGCTGAAGTATCTGACCATAAATATGTAGGGAAAGCTCCATACAGGCCAACTACGCCAGTTTGATGGGAGATTTGCCAAAGATTAGATGATGTTGACTTATACCCCATTTTACAAGTGATTGGTATAGATGCCTTGGCCCTTTTCTTGTGTAAGGGGAAGAGGGAACGGTAAGAGAAAGATATGGCATTAATTTTTCATGTTTGAGTGCAGAGCATACATGTTAGAACAATGCTATATTCATTAGTACTGATCTTTTGATCCAATGCTCTAGAAGATTTATAAGAGCCGCGACGGCATGTGAAATTGATCGATAGATTAATGGATTTGGAACTTTGTGAAAGCTAACAAGGAATTAAAAGCAAATTAAAATTGGAATAATAAGCAATGATAAAAAATTTTTTGAGCAAAAAGAAATTCAGTGGTGTATTCCGAACCACCATAGTCTCAATTAGGAGGTAGTTTTGAAAGACACATTAGAACTGTAAGAAACATATTACAAGCTACACTCTTAGAACAGCCAATAAGGTGCAGATGATAACTTGAACACTTTGGTTACTGTTGAATCAGAATTCCTATCTATAACATAATAGACCAATAAAGAATTTCAATTGATTAGAACACTAGAAGTTGTCACCATCATATACTACTCGTTAAGGTAATATAACTTTTTCCTCCAGATTATTGTCAGGACAAATTGCTAATTAATAAAGGATGGACAAGTTCGTATCTTGCTGATTTGTTTTTGGAAAAGAGATGGATCAAAGAATATGTTCCTTTATTGCAAAAAAGAAGTAAATGGTTTAGCAAGAAAAAGAATCACACAAGTGGCGCGATTTAGTTCTTTTTTAAACCATGAAGTATTAACATGCTAGAAAGGCTAGAAAAAATAGTTCAAGTTTACAAGGTGTCAAAAGAGTGAGAATAGTTAGATTGTGAAATAAATAAGACAGAAACTTAAATACAAACAATTTTGAGAAGACCATAACAAAATTGATTTGCTGAGAGGAAGTGCAGGATTCATTAACAAGCGACATTCGAATTATCAACTAAGAGCTAAGAATAACAGAAAATATTACTATTCTTAGAAAAAAGGGGGATATGTCTTTTTTGCATTCAAAATATAAAGAAAAAAAAAAAATAATAATAATACATAAAAAATAAATAGGAAAATCCAAAGAAATTCTGCATTACTATATTGGCATCAATATGTTACAAAATTTTACCAAATATCTTCAGAGTAAGAACAGCAAAATCTTGATATTGCAAACACAGATAAACATTGAATGAAAAAAAGAGTATACAAGCGTGCGGGCAAAACTAAGGAGCTTCTAATAGAATAAAGAGCTACAGAAAAAGGCGATATTAAGAAACTAGTGAAGGAGATACTGCAAGCAACTATAAGCCATTGCAGAACAACTCAAAGCAAGCTAATTCGAAGCAACAAAACCTGACTTTGACCAATGTAAATTGAGAAATAAAAGCAAAGTTCAGCATTTGAACTTCATTCAAAAGTTTAGGAAGAAATTGAAGAAAAACACTTAGTACCATCTATTTTCTTCAAGATCCTTATTTAAATGTTCACAAAGGAAAGAAACTATTGATGGTGGAATTAATAGCAACTTCGAATAATAACTTCAAAGCTGGAATTCCTAAATGCCAAGGAATCACTTAGATAATTAATAATTGAAGCTATAGAAGAGACCTGGAGGAACAACTAAAGACTCTCTAAAGCTAAAAACTTCACCGAGAAACAAAAGGGATTTTTCAGCTATTTAGAGCAATCTTCAAGCACTTTTAATAAAGCAGCAGTCCTACCATTTGAGTAATATCTAATCCACCCACCCTAAGCTCAGCCATTTCTAAAATCCAAAAAATCAGTAAATTAGAAGGTAATAGGTATATTTATAGGTATTAATATAGTTGGTGTGGATGTGGCGAATAATATTTAAAAAGTATCTATGAGTTTTTTTCCAAACAAAGCTTAATAAGGACAAAAATAAAATAAAAAAGTCAAATCAATATTTTTTATAAATATTCCAAGGAATTTTATGAATCATTTATTTTTAACCAGGAATGGGAGATTATTATGCTATTATTTATGGATAATTATTAATGTATAATTATTATGCAGGTTTTTTAGCATAGTATTTGTACTTTATATATTTATAGTTGGTGGAAAAATGGGATAGTATATAGTACATTGTTATGAGAATTATTTTTTAAATTAAAATTCACATAGCCTTGATATAAGAAGCCACATGGAATGCAATTTAACTCCATTTGACTAACATATATCTGGTCTTGAATATATAGTATTCATATTATATATATATATATTATATATATATATATATAATTATATATATAATATATATTTATATATATATATATATATTATATTTATATAGAAATATATATATTTTATTTATTTATATGCCATTATGTTAAAGTAAAAGAAAAAAGAAAAATAAAAATAGTAAAGTATAATAAATAACTGACAAAGTAAATACTTAAATACTTAAAGTAATAATACTTAAAGTAAATACTGGACTTAATAAAGTAAAAAGTAAAGTAAAAGTAAAAGGTAAAGAAACGTAAAATTAAAGTGGCTTTTAGAGATGATTTTGACTATTGGCTAAAATGTGAGACAGAAGTATGAATGAGTAAAATGTAAAATAGATAAAAGCACGAAAACTAAATAAAAATATAAGAAGTTAAAGTTACAATGTATAATTTAAAATGTAAAATGTAAAGTAACAAGATTTGAGAGGCATTAGAATGCATAAATAGTCAATAATTCTCAGAAGTATAAACTAATGTTTAAAATGGTAAACTATTAAAATGTAAAATTGTAAAAAGTAAAAAGTGAAAAAGTAACGTAAATGTAAAGGTAAATGTAAAAAAGTAAAATGTAAAAAATGTTATAAAGTAGGTCTTGCTGAAAAATTATGAAATTTAATTTTAGAAACCCTGAAAAAGTTAATAATGGAAAATTGTTAAAATGTAAAAAATGTAAAATTATTAAATATTTGATAATGCTTAGATAACTTGAAAGTATAATTATACAGAGTCTATATATATATATATATATATAATATATATATATATATATATATTATAATATATAATTGTATATATTATATATATTATATATTACAGCACATTTATAGGTTTTTCCCTATTATACATATATTGTATATCAATTTCATTGATGCCCTAAATTGAATTACAATATGGATCTATTATAAACATAAGATGATATGATTTATTATATATATATTATTATATATATAATATATATATATATAATATATATATATAATCAGAGCTGAGGGCGCCATATAAATTTTATTGAGTTGCGCCTGCGGCCTATGAGGCCTATGCCGCCCGGAACCAAGTGCGCCTAAGCGACCCTATGCGACCTATATTTTTGTCACAATCAATGGCCGGGGGGGGGCCTTAAACGAAGGGGGGGCCTATGGCCTATGCACCTTTGCGCCTGGACCTTTTCGCCGGCCGTGAGAAATGAATAGGATATATATATTTGCAAATAACTTTAGTGCGAAATAAAAGAATGCTTTTATAAGGAAGAAAAACCTTTATCTAAAAGATTATAGAATTTTCTAGGGAGAAAAAGAGTTTTAGGGTTACATAGAACAGATTTAGTACTATTCCTAGCTAGAGTCGGGGTCTCTCGGCCTCTAGGTGGACTAGAAACAACAACAATTCCTGAAGGCAGCGTCCCTAAGACGAATAAGACGAGAAAACGCGAAGTTAGACTAAAGTTTATAAGTTTTAATTGAGGGGAAAGTAAATGGAATGTGCGCCTCCATGAAAGAGGACGACACTTGGTTATACGCTCTTCGGTACCCCGGGATACCCTTCCAGCCCAAGCAATAACCATTCCAGAGAAATCAAAGATAAGTCTGACCAGTCTGCAGCACCGAAGTGCCAAAAGCATTTCTGGAATGGATGGGATGATCGAGGGAATCCGAGACGTGGAAAGGGTTTAACAGTATAAAAGTAATTAAAAGAAGTTAACAAAAAGGTCAAGATTGTTGAGTTCATCTCTAAGACGATTAGAGATTCTTGTAGGGATCTCCACTATCTGCTTAGGTTGCTCGGGAGCTGCAATATCTGTTTAAGGTTGTTCAGGAGCTGCACAATATGCTTAAAGTTGTTCTGGAAAGCAAAATGGGAGACAAATTCACCACCTACATCTTGAGAAATAGAATAAAATCTTTCTCGGCAGCGAAAATTTTGGAAGCATGAACCCATTTATCAGAGGCCACCAATTTTCAAACGCCAATTGGAGAACGAGTGGACGATGAACATTTTTAAATATCTCCATTCCAAACATCTCCTGGGCAATGTGATGTTGCGCCATTTTCAAAGTTGATAATATAATGTGTGCAAGTTTATAGGGTATTTGTAAAGAAGGAGGAGGAGAGGAGAAGTGGTAAGGAAGGATGCGATCGACCACTAAACCCGTCCGCAAGCACTTAAGTATATGGGAGAGAGTATACTAGAATTACACTTTGGGTAAGTAAGGAGAGGAAAGTTTCACCTTGTATCGTTTCAAATGCTGCTTACGTCTCTGTATATATATAATATATCATATATATTATATATTTATTATAGTATTATAATATATAATAATATATATATAATATATATATATATATATAATTAATATAAATATATATATTTTATATAATATTATATTATATATATTTTATACTATATTTATATATATATATAATTATATATTATATTTATATATAATTATATATAATATATATATATATACTATATGATATATTATACATATAATATTTTATATATATACTATTATATATAGATATAATTATATATTTATATACGGTATATATATATATATAATATATATATGATATTATATATATATTATATATATATACTATTATATATATTATATATATATATATATATATATATATATATATATATATATATATATTATATATATATAATAATATATCATATGTCTTGCTTTTTCCATAAACATGGGAACATAGGGCGCTCATCATGTACCGGACATCCGAGGAGGGGGGGGCAATTGGGGGCCATGAGACATTTTCTAGGTAATAAATAAATAAGTAGCTGACCCCAAACCAGATCCACATAACTATAGATAGAAACTCAATAGATGGAGGAAGAGGATTGAAAGATGTAGATAATTAACTTGAAAATTGAGGGGAAAGAAAGTCTTTTATAGATTTCGTATGTGTGACAAGGTCATATAATAGTGCTGGGGTCGGAGGGATGCACAAAAATCCCCCTAATATTGTTCTTTATTTTTTAATAAAACAGGATAAGATTCTTAATAAAAGGACAATTCTGGCAACTTTGTGTTTAAAGCCAAATCTGTCAGTCTATCTAAATATTAAGCAATTATATATATATAATATATATATATATATATATATATATATATATATATATATATATTATATATATATATATATATATATATATATATAATCCTTCAGTATAATAAAACCATTTAAATTTTTATATAAAGTGTAAAAACAAGATAAAAATAATTACTGACCATTTCTTACAGTCATAAATTCTTAAAAATCCACCTACATGCTTATCACACACACACACACACACAACACACACACACACCACCACACACACACCCTGCACACACAAACACCACACAAATAAACATACAAACATCAGCACGAATAAAGCTTCATACGATTTGCTTCGTTTACAATAGAAACGTATGGAAAGGTAAATTTTAAAACAGAGCAATACGGACCCTGTACGTGTTCTTCTTCTTTTCTCTTCTTCTCTCTTCTTCTTCTTCTTCTTTTCTTCTTCTTCTTCTTCTTCTTCTTCTACGAGTGTGTTTCATCAACTTCATGAATAACCAAATTTCAATTCCATTGATGGAGGTTTCCAAGAATACTTTTATTGTTTAAGTAAGACAAATAATTGAAGATCTTTTCCCTTTTTACTTTAAGAGGTAACGAATTTGAGTTTGATTTATCATCACTTTGCCATCTTTTAATGGAACTCTCTCATTAATGATACATTTTATATATATATATATATATATATATATATATACATATCATACATTTTATACGATTTTATCTATATATATATTATATATATAATATATAGTATATATATATATATATATATATATTATAGTAATATATATTATAATATATATACATACATACATACGAGTGTATACAGCATATGTTTGTTTTTCCTTTTTTGAGTTGGTGTACAGAGATCGTCACTTGCTCACTGGAATGCTGTAATGCTAGGACAGGAAGACCCGTTTCAGAGACGCCCTCTAAACCGAAAGTGCAAAGTTGAGGCGATGAAAATGTTAAATCCTATGCAGCAGATTTAGTTCGATAGCAAAGAACCTACGTTACAGCGTCTGAGCGGTAAGCTTGATTAGGGAGGAGATGTGAACTCGTCCTGGGAACGGTCTCAAAACTGAACGAGGAAAATAGAGGCGAGGAAAATGTTAAATCATATACAGTAGATTTTTTGTTCGTGAATGAATGCGTCAGCTAGGAGAGATTGCAGGCGTTCATCAGGAGGTCAGGAGCGTAGGAGAGTAAAAAACTTCTGACGGATAATGGAGAGCGCAGATCAGTCTATGAAAACATGCCGATAGTCGCGGGGGTATGAAGTTTACAAAACTTACATGTAGGAGGAGTTTCTTTGGACATGAAGTAGCTATGAGAAAAATTTGTATGGCCGATACGAAGGGGAGTCAAGCAATACAACCTCTTGGTGACTCTGACTGCGGCAAGAAGGTGACACTCCACGCGACTATCTCGCTCCCAGCACTCCTGCCAGGCGATCGAAACCCACTTATGATCTGATGGAGGTAATCGGATGAAGGAAGGGGTCCTCCTCCAGAGTATTGGACTTAAAACAATAAAACAATAAAACAATAACAATAAAACCTACGAGTATATAAAGGGAAAAATACACCGAAGGCGCATGTCTACCTAGCCAAAGGAAGAGGACAGTTTAACAGGTTACCACTGAACCTGGTAACATAAGCTGTGGATGTAGCTGGCCTTTGGCTAGCCCCACGAAATACCATACCTGGAAACCCTGATCTTATTCCGGTCATCAGGTGGCACATGATCACTATGTTCGGAATTATACACCTAATTTCTAGACAGACTCCTCAATGGTTAGCAAAAGCATGAGTCCCCTGTAATGGGCGGCCTGATCAAAGATGCAAAAGATCAATTAATAGCCTGTACCTTCATCTACGGGTAGTGACATGCAAAGCGCAAGGGAACAGTGCACTTTGTGCCCAATGACAAGAACAAGGAAGAAATAAGTCACTGAAAAGGGATCCATAGAATACATACATACGAGTATGTAAAAAAGAAAAGGATGGAAAAAAAAACCTCAGCAGACACCGAAGTGTCTGAACTCGGTGTCCTTGGTATGGAGGTTACCTTTGTGATATATATATATATATATCGATATTATATATATATATTATATATAATATTTATATATTATATAAATTTATATATAATATTTAATATATATATAATATTATATGTATATATATATATAATATATATTATAATTTTATTATATTATATATATATTTAATTAGTTAATATATATATATAATATAAATATATATATTATATATTAGATTTATAATATATATAATATTATATTATATATATATATATGATTATATATATATTATATATATATATACTAAAAAATCTGAGTACTAAACTTGACTGCTTTCTTGTTTTTTTCAGGTGTAAAGCACTACTGTAAAAGAATGGCCAGTAGATTAGCTTAAGCTTTGCAGAGAGAGAAAGTCTTTTCCTGTACTATGCTATTTGAAACCACCGAAACGCCACGAGTGCAAAGACGGTTTCAGAGGGAGTGCAGATAAACCACCACCAGGCACCGGACTTATTTGCCCGCATCAGAGAGGGAATATCTGAGCAGATGGAATCGTTACATTCGTCAACAGAAGTTCTGGACGACACGGGGGCATCCACAACCACTGCAAGAGGAAGGAGGAGGTACAGGAAACCTTCATCCGATCCCCACAGAAATCTCTACGACAAACTGCTCGTGGGAAGTGGGGAGACAACATCTCAAAAAGATAACGTCCATCGCATCTAGAAGCGTCTACGCTGGAAATGCAACATACCAAGACTACTCCATGATCTCAATAAGAAGACGATCCGGACGGAGACTTCAATTTTGTGAAATGCGTATCCTGGCTAAAATGTGAGAAGATATAGGGTTTATCACACCACAAATTGTTTGGAGCGATCGACGGCCACCAATTTAAAATTAAATGAGCTCGATTAATGCGCCATCAATTTGTACCTCACTCGGGGACTGTAAATCCCATGTTAAGCTGCACAACACAATTTTAAACCTACCAGGCTGGTAACTGTGTGGTGTGCAGATATTCAGCATTGGACATCACAGGACGGTTTTTTTTTTAACCGGAGCAGGTTAGATGGAGGGACAGGTACCTCAACCTTGCTGCAAGAGGTCAGGTCGGGTCCCACACATTGACGAGCATGTTTTGGTCAGATAACGAACGTGATTTACTTTCGCAAGATGGGATAGTACCTCCCCACTACCATCGGCAATGTAAGGCTCAACTCGATTGCAGCATTATGGTCAAAACAACATGGATTGGGACGAAAGGCGGTAGTAATTTGAATAACCCTGCGCGTTCCCCAGATCTTCACAGCCAATGGACTGTCTTTTATTGAGCGGATACCTCAAGGCACAGAGTTTATCAACTTCAAAAACAAGAACGTAAATGTATTGAAATTGGAAATCGAAAGCAACTGTCGCGGCATTCCAAATCGAACTTGTTTGCTGTCGGTTCTGCGACTAACTGCGTCTCGCCGTTTTAATCAGCGGTGTCTGGACAATGGCGGTCATCATTTTGACCAAGTCATCATTTTGAACATTTGCGGACATGATTCTTTAAATACATGTATGATCTGTAATTCAAGCCTTTCAACTTGTCACTATGTTCATGAATAAGTTCTGTATAGTCTTTATATTCCTGCTTATTTTAGACCCTATTATATATAATCATATATATTATACTTATATATTTATATATTATATATATTATATATATAATTATATATATATTAATTTATATATATATATATATATACATATATATATATATCAAGCAACTTTCCAGCGAAAATGACACATTTCCCAAGGGCTTGTAACACCCTTGAAGATGCTGAATTAACCAGAAAGTTTGACTTGGTGAGACCTCTTTATTTCATCTTTCCTCTGTGGTTTTTTTATTTTGCAAGATTGTATTATTTAACTTGCATAATTAGAAATAGATTATAAAAAGTAAATATAAAAATATTATATATATATATATATTATATTATATATATATACTATATGTTTATATATATATAATTATATATATTAATATATATATAATTATATAATCTATATATATATATATATCATACTTATATATTATTTATATGCGGCTGATTTGGTTCTTCTGTGACGAATCTTGAAAGAGAGAGTTTGAGGAGATGGATAGAGAGAATTTGGCAGGGTGTGTAAAAGGAGTGTGGTTTTGAAAAGTAAACGTAAATAGGTAAGGTTATGGATTGGTGAGATGAGGAATACTGCAGGATAAGCCCTTAGTGTGAAAGTTATCCGTTAGGATGGTGAGCAAGCTGGAACCACGTGTCTGAGTTTCTAAATAATTTAGGGTATGTTTGGATGAGAAGGGACGTGATGATGCAGAGCGTCGGGGTAGCAAAGTAAAAACATGTGCAATGACAGGAAGGTGGCTGGCCCAATTAAATCGGTGGGTGAATGTAAAAGGACTAGTTCTGGAGTAGCGGCTTAGTGGTTCTTGATGAGGGTATGTTAGTTACCTGTGCTTATTGTTCAGTCATAGTAGCAGATATGGTCTGGAATAAGAGTATAGATCTCAACAGTTCAACTGTCTTTCAGACATGGCAATCAAGGCGGCGATTTGTATGTGTTGAGAAAATTGAAATAAAATGAGGAACTGAACTATAGGAAGTTGTGATGGTGTGAAAGACAGGAAGGGGTAAACGAGAGGAATAAGCACTGAAGAGTATGTTGAGATGGTCGTTGGATCATGTGAGAAAGGATGACATGATAGTGGTTGGTTAGCGGAATGTATCAGTTGCGTTCGTGTGTGTTAGGGAACCGACCGGCTGGGAGACCGAAGAAAAAGTGGATTGGGTCAGTAAAGGAATGTTTGCAGGAGAGAAATGTTGTGGTAGTTCGGTTATTTAGTTTTTTTTGTTGTCTCGTAATTTTTATTTTTGTCTGTTTTTAGGTACAGGGTGAAAGATGAAGATGAGAAGATGATGAACCTGAAGATTGAACGTCTAGCAACAAGGAGTGCCAGGAGTGCAGTGAAAGTGTTTTTAGGGGTGTGAAGTGCAGGGGGAAATTAATTTTTAATTTATTAATCATTTCATTTAAGTAATATAATTATATAAGGGAAAATAATTAATTTTAATATTTTTCAGTTAAAGTAAAGTAAGCCTTTGGATTGATTTATTATTTTGAATTGAATTGAATTGTTTTTGTTTTCGAATTTGGAAATGATAATGAATATTTAAATATTAATGAAAAAAAAATTCGATTGATGAGAGAGGATTTTGTTTACGGGATCTTATATGAGGAATAGTAGACTGTTGAAGAATTAGTTGGCTTATGGAACCCTTTGCTTGTGGATGTGGATTTCTTTAACTCCAGGAAATGGTTAGGGTAATTATTGGCTTTCATATACTTTTAATGAATAAATTGATGATTAATAATATTCGACTATTATTATTAGTATTATTGTTATTATTATTATTATTATTATTATTATTATTATTATTATTATTATTATTATTATTATTATTATTATTATTATTTTAATTACAGCATTTATTATTATTATTATTATATTATATTATTATTATTATTATTATTATTATTATGGGTAGGGAAAGATGCATGTATTTCATTAACAGCAAAAATTTCTTATACTTATTATCTCATATCTCAAAAACTACAATAGCTACAGGGAAAAGGAATACATTGCTGGAATGCTGGTCCAATTTTAGTGCGGAAAATGTTTTAAAAAAAAAAAAAAAAAAAAAAAAAAAAATCTCAAAAACTACAATATTAAATTTTGCTTATTTTTTTTTTAACTAAAAGAATACACCCAGGGTATACCGCACGATGGCAGGAGTCGGGTTCATCTCGGCCTATCGGGGAAATACGGTGGTAAAGGACTTATTTCCCCCTCCTGGGAGGGTCTCCGGAACCCCGTCTTGGTATTTGGGTGTCGCGGGGTTTCCTCCGGCCCTCCCCTACGGGCTAAATGGAAACCCGTCCCCCTAGTGTTCCCGTCGGCTCGAAGCCCCCAACATTGCCGTGTAAAACCTTTAAATGGTAAGAAATATATCATTAATAATATATAATATAATATACTATTATCTTTTCTAATTTAACTAATACTTTATCTAATCTATATTTATATATTATAATCATGGGGCGTAAACGGGAGGGGAGTGCCGGGGGGGCCCAAAAACTTGCCCCCCCTACATCTGGAACTAAACAAAACCACCCTTAATGACCTTAATAATGTTTGCCGAACGACGTTTTTAAGGGACTTTTAAGTGTAAGAGAACCTGAAACACAATCCTCAATCGATAGAAATCATGCTAGTAAGTACTTAACTACTTCAATTTTTTCTTAAGTTCTTAGTGTGTTTTCGTCTTTCATTATGCTTAGTCCCGCTTTGTTGCTTTTCATAACCGCTGGATTCTTTTGACATTATCTCTGCCTCGCACTCTTCGAGTACCGTCCAACTAAGCATTTGGCGGTTTACCAGCTGCTTTTATATCCCATTGCTCGGAAGGCGTACCCCCGTTGATAAATTCAAGCTGCAACCAACCACAATTAATCCCTCTGCAGAGAAACTCGCATTGATTTTGAAGACCACCCTCCTTGCTAGCCAGTACACTATACTATAAATATATATCACCTCAGTCAAACGATACTCGATATATATCCAACTTTAGAACCACTCACCTCACCACTCACCTCAATTATAACCTATAATAAAATATATAAAGCAACAAATAGTAAGTAGGTAATTAACGACCACTGAAATCAGGAATACTAAGTTTTCAATATCGTCTATACACACAAACAGTTCTATTCTATATTACCATACAACGCAAAACAAAAGAGTTATTTGATAATATTATACGATCTACAGAAAATAAAATACCTGCTCAATAGTAATACTACTGCGTATAATATTATAATTATACAATTGACAATATCATCTACACTATATAAATATCAACTCCACTTTTTGCCCCCCCCTCTGAACTCTAGCTACTCCGCACCAAATGTATAATAAAATGATATAAATTAATATTCAAAAAACAGAGATAATAATTACATAATTATTAAAAATATAAATTATAAATAATATATATAAGCCTTAATCTAATTTAAAATTCTATAACAATCAATAATGAACACGCTAATCTGAAACAACAAAAATTACTAGCTACATAACATAATATAAATAATAATATAACTATTGTCCACTTAATATAGCTGAGTAGATAATTTGGGACCACCCTTCAGCACAACCCCAACCCTTTTACGAAACAAATGTCGGCCTTAAGAATGATCTAATCGATCTTAATGTCGGGATTGCAACAGCCAAATAAAAGTTGGTATTCACAACTCTCACGAACAAACACGAACTACCGAACCGATGGAGTATCTCTCTGATTATATACTGTTAATTAATATATTATCATCATTCATATACTTCAATATTGATTAAAATCATACTAAATAATATATATTAATTCTAAATTTAAAATATAATCAATTATTTATTGTATAATTATTTACATATAAATATTTATTAATTCTTACTAATTTATTTTAAACGTTCAGGAATATCGTATTTACCTTCGGGTCACAGCTCTGCCGTATTTGCATCATCTCCCCACTTATGGCAACTTTCTGTCAACATCCACCCTCCAACACTCGACTCAGCTCCGAAACTACTCACTGAGATACCGGAACTTTCCTATCGTACTCCGACACATCTAGTACTCACTGAGGAACTTCTGCCCCGTTCAGACCCACCCCCCAATTAAAAACTCCAATGTTAATTCGTCTAGGCTTGCAACTTTGCGTGCGGGTGATCACAGTTAAGTGAAAGTTACTCGACACGGTTATTGTACTTATTGGAAAATTCTTGAAGTAAGTTTAGGTACTACCTAGCGCCCTCGGTTAGCTTGAGAGCCACAATGCGGAAGCCGAAGTTACTATTCACCAGTGTTATAATATACATACTAAACAAAACTAATATACTTGTGTGTTATTAAATACGTGGTTATTCGCAAGTCTTATTACGAATCTTATACACGACTTACTATGTAATGAGTTTAATTGTAATGGAATACTTAATTGCTGTACGCAACCAAGCTGAATACACTTTAGCAATCTACCACCAAGCTTTATAAGGTTGCTCAACAACATCTTAAGCAAATTTGTAACCCGGGGAGAGTACACACTGAGGCCTACACGAACATTTGGCACCAAACCTTTAGGAGTAGGTAGCACACAAAGCCCCCCACACAATCTGACACTAAATTTTCGTCGTGACTGACAACACTCTAGATAATAATATACCAACTCTTCTGAAGGAATGTATCTTAGCAATGTCAATCACGGGAAAAAGTAACTGCACCATGTGGTGCCCCGAATGGGGTCACTGACCCAAATATTGCAAAATACTTGCATAAGAACAACCGACAAACTTGATAAATTCCACGGCCGTATTTTACTACAAGGTTCTTAATCATAACTATAAGCTGATATCCGGGGTAGATATAACACTGAACCCGATTGGTGACAAACTACCTGAATATTTAGGGGGCCCGCAACCCAACACTCATGGACAACAGTTTAGCCAGTCGACACGAGTTGCCACACTCGAATGATTAAATTTACAGATCATATCAATAATACTAGGTCCTCATAATCATATCCTGTGGCTTCCGCCCGTAATAAACACATCTACCCAAATAAAGGTAAGAGAGTCACCAGACACCCCAAACACTGCTTAAATTGAGCACGTAAGCCCAACACCAACGAATAATAACTTTGTGATCCTACAATTCACTTTCTTTCTGAATGTAATCCTCGAACAGAGACCTAAAAATTAAACATTACG
>JABUQX010128848.1:10000-62309 GCA_015478945.1 Trachelipus rathkii | reverse complement strand
ACTAATTTTTTTCCCGGTGCAATAACGTACCTTAACCTCTTAACTTTAAGGAGCATAGGAACGAAGAAAGAAAAGAAAATATATATAATATATATTATATATATATATATATTATATAATATTATATATATTATATATATATATATAATATTATATATATATATATTACGTATATATATATATATATATATATATATATAATTAAACATTCATTGTGATGGATGGCACCTGCATGAGGTTCAACTGCCTGTTACGTCTCTTGGAGAAGAAAAATTACTTCTGCTCCGGGGGGGGGGAAACAGCAAGACCATCCAATACCCCCCCCCCTCCACCGGAGGGTCACTGATAAGTGGACACGCTGATGCCGGGCCCACAGGTCAAAATTTCTTTGTTTTTTTCTGTTCTTCATTTAGCTCTTCCAGCTTCAAAAAATGATCTCTAATCTTATCTCTTCTGCTGTCTCTTTTTTCTTGGGTGAAGGGACTGCTTTCTCCTAAAAGAAAAGTAAGCTCGAGCGGTCGGTGATGTCGAGAGAAACCCGGGTCCCCGTAGATTTTACTGCCCCATCTGTTGTCAACAACGAGTCGGATTAAACAGCATTCAATGTGCAGTTTGCCATGAGTGGATTCAACCTGACCTGCTCCCCATTTCTAACTATCCCCAGAATAACCCAGGCATTGCAGCGCTGTGCAACTTGGTCGAACGCCCGCCCCCACCCTATCCATTTCCCCACCCAAGAATAACCCTCCCCACCCTGCCAACATGAACCTAACCCCCTAAAAACTTAATAATTACAATTAATATTTTAACGGCCCGTAACCAATAAAGATACAGAAATCTGCTTCCATTCCTTTAACAAAAAATATAACAGCCACATAGCCATCATCCAAGAATCCTCCCTCCCCCTAAACACCCCCACGTACCCATGTTCGTACAGTTAAATCCACGCCATTACTCCCCTTCCCGACCCCCCCGGTCAAACACTCCCTCTTAAACACTCCCCCGCCCTCAAGCATCCACTCACTTACCACAATAACAACTAACGACACCTCCGATTGTGTTTTCCAGAAGCAGCATGATAAAATCACCGTGAGTCTTGCTCCATCCTTCACTGGTGAACAAGACCACAGTATAACATCTTCAATCTTGAGCCATGCCGTTTCGCCACGCCCACCTCTCCAATGGAGTCCCTCCCAAAACGAGAACGCTCACACCCCCTCCTATGTGTCCGAATGGCTGATCAAAACCCAGTAAATACCGATACTACTCATTCCTCGGAGGCCCGGGAATGTCCAACGACGCCACCCATCCATCAACCCAGGCATACGCGTGTACAAAACTGCAGGGTTAGCCCCTTCCTGACCCAACCCGCCATTGCCCGCGCAAGCCCATATCCTTTAACTGAGAGTGTAAGATCCTAAACTATCCTTAACTCCGAAAAAACCTCAGGCCCAACCCGCCCGGTATCAACCTCACCCAAGCCCCCTTAACCAACCGCACCAATCCGTACTGTGTCCCCAGATGAACGTACATTCTGTTCCCCGCCCTACATCCCCTACTAACCTTGGGACCCCTGATTAACTGACCACGTTCTACAATCGGGCACCGTTCCTATTCTTATTGTCTCTAAAACTCCCCTCATCAATCCCCACAAAAAAAAGGCACTGCCTACGGTACCCGACTCCACACCCTACTCAGAACAAATAGTACCACTTTCACAAAACAATATAGTAAAAACCCATATTTTTGAGACCCAAAAGGATACCAATCCACGGACACAACTTTCCCTACACAGGCCTTGTCTGACCATTCACAATTAAAACAATACAATCATTTTAAAAATGGGAGCTCAGCAACCATCATATACCCAAAGGCCACAGCAGGAAATCAGTACGAACCCCAAACGTGCGAACCCTGGAATCAACCAACTGCGATTAAACAGAGAGAAACTCCCTTCGAAAACGTCAACCCGTACCACACCCCACAATTCTCCCTATAGACCAAATAACAAACCGAAACACCCAAATGTCCAACCTCATAACCACCAACACTACCAATAAGTTTTCCGCCAAAGATATCTGTGAACAGAGGACATAGACATCTCACGCTTAGAGCATATAATGAAAACCTGGCAGGAGTCATTAAGAACAATTTGAAACACTTGACTCAAAAACCAAACCCCCCAAACCACTCACCCGATCGAAATCACCGAATCTTTAACCCAAATATTACTCCTTTCCGCGTCGCGTGAGGTCGCTTCGCAAAAACAACAATAGACAGTCTCGCTAAACACATGCCATTGAACATCTCTCAAGGAAAATATATAAACCACCGCCTGGAAGGCGAAGTAAAGGAAAATTAAAAAACAAGCTCCGGAAAACCACCTCCAGATGTAGAGCCATCCCCTCCATACCCCCAAGTTGCAACAAACAAACATGGACAATAGATGCCATTTAAAACCCTAAAAAATTCAACAGCGAAGCAGGTCCGCAGGACTCGACATATCCACAGCCGATAGCACTTAAAAACACGGGGCATGTGGAGACCACACACAATTGTGTGGCCCTCTAATCGACAGGCAAGACTCTTCTAATAAATTGGCCTCCATCCGAAGACCCACGCACCTCAACGTACATACCCCCAAATCTGGAAAAGCAAAGCATTTCAATCTTATTCGCAAAAACTCAAACAAAAGACCACTAAACTCCACCACTCCTGAGACCTTACGCTCCAATACTGCTACTTGCTTTTAGCATCCATTAGTAAAGCTAGCTAGAGAAATTAATTCTAACAACAAAATTTACCACCACCCGAATTACTCTCCCAGAGTTATCCAACACTGGATTCAAAAGCAACCCACTTCTACAACTTACAGCCTCACCTCATCACCAACAATCACAATCATTATATAATAGGCAGCATTCAACCAATTCCGCACTTCCCAATAGAAGTCGGATATTACTCACTGCAAAAGAACATAAATAAAGCAATCGTAGAATATTCCAGTTCTCCACAACACATTACTTAATATCAAAAAAATCCCCACTCCCCCTTAGAAAATAATGACAAATAATGGCCAATTCCAATCTTCCTCACCCAACCGTTTCGCTAAGGTCTATATACAAAAACAAACCTTCCCGCTATCAAACTACATTATGGCGTCACCACAGTAGTGCAGCCATTACATGGTTCTTCTCCATAATTTGTGATATAACTTTTTTAGGTTTTATTTTTATTTTTAATAACACAGTACCACCAAAAAAGTCACACCCATCACAACAAACTTGGTATACCTTACTGTATGACAGACATCCAGTATTATTCCCAACACACCAGAGACGTAAAACCATATGTTCGTCTCACACACAACATACCCAAAGAATATTTACATCTATTAGAATTAAATTTTGGTTAAGCTTCCAACAGCAATGACAGCATCACACCCCTAAATCCTCCAGTACCACCAACATGTTTAACCAATCTGAGACCGAGTCACCTATTCCTCCCACTTCTTTACGATCAACTCAATAAATGGTCACCTGAACCAAACGTATCTGAGACCACCCATATCCGTGTTGAAACCAACCCAACCCCAAAAAAAAATTACTGTATGACCTTACCGTCCCTGAAAATGAACACACATGACGTTTTCACACACATCAGGATGCAAATCTACTTCCCTCAACCCATACTATTATATAACTATTAAGAGAATTATCTCCTTGTTCTCGAACCTCCTCTCTCAATACACAACTTCGCGAAGAAACATACACACTCACCACAAACTTATAAAACAACTCCTCAAGGAACATATAACTTATATATAGCGTGACCTCAAACTTACACCGCTAGCTATTACAGGTATCCACAAATCTCAAAATCGAGAACACAATAAATTACAAAAAAATTCACAAAATACAGCCTAGGATTACGAATCAAAAACTGCTACCAAAAATTAAAAATCCTCATCCCAGCGCCCCGATAGTCCATCTATTTACTATCTATTTGGAATTTCATATACACACCTCCCTTCCCCCATCTCCACACACTTTTATATGGTGAATCAACTCATTTCTTATGATCAATATTCGTTAGTTCCAATACCTTTTCTCTATTTCACAAGACACTGTGACCGACCCACGCTGATTCCGACAAAGTAACTAAAAAATCCAACTCCCTGTTCTATCTTATTCAATTCTATTGACAAACACATTTACAAATATACCACTTCCTCATCACCCTCAAAAATTATTTTTGCCATGCATATCCCCATCTATATTCTCCATACGAGCTTAGAGAAATCAACAAAGGTTCCAGTTTTCCAAATAACTAAAATTTAAAATGCCTTGAACATTCTCTGCACACATACTTTAACTCTTCTACTTCTATAGAAAAAGAAAACACTGTCCAGAGAGACCAAATCAGACCATCTCGGAGCAAGATTGCAGTCTAACCTTCCCCCGTCGGGATCCTCAGAAAAATGCCATTATAATAAATAGCATGATTCAATGACTTATGACAACATCAACCAATCCCACTTGCTGCTAGATGTCAACTAATTATGCTCCATCCAGACTATCAAGAATGCTTAATACTTTTATGAAAAATTGTGCCCTGCTCTCGACGCCCTCCCAGCATAAGGAAAAAAAAGACCGATTTCTCTTATAACTCATTCTCATACTTTTCGGATATTCCGTACCCAAGATAGAGCTGGCAAGCCGGCTTCTCTGGAATTCAACTAAGTGCCCTCCAATTAAGGTGGGCCGATGGGTCTGGCCCTTTCAATTAAGTGGATTAATAATAAGGAATCTTATTCTTACATTTCTATTTATCTTGTAATATTAATTGTTTTAACCTTCCCCAAGTATAAGTTAAAGTTATGAGTTTGTTTGTTATATTAAAATAACAGAATGTATGTTAAAAAATATATATATATAAATATTACCATATATAATATACAATACATATAAATATATTAATCTTATTTATATATTTTACCAAAAATCGAGTGGCCGAAGTTCAGTCCATAGACGATCAGAGCCCAATCCCACGGACTGGGTTTGTGAGCTTGGTACTCTAAGATCATGAATGCTAAGGTTATGGGAAAGATACTTTATTTTTTTTTTTTAACTCCACAAATTAATATATAATTTTTCTGATATTGTGAATCTTGATAGGTTAATTGTGTAAATATTCTTTCCTTTTAGTTAGAATTCATAGATTATTTTTAGGTCTCAATGAATTGTAACTTCATATCGCTGTAATTTCTACATTTATAGATATATGATTATACTTTGTTATAAGAACATTTGCCTACCATAAAAAATTATAGGATCTTGGAATGGTAAGATTTGGACAAAATGCCCGGCCCTAGGAATTGGGAATCCCGGACCTCCCATCGCAATTTTTTCCATGAAGATCATAAAGTTTTGAGTAATGAAAGGCGAGGAAGGCCAACGTTGCGGGGCCAAGTTCTAATATTTCCACGCTTCCCTCAAGAATCCTCATTAAAGTGTTTTATTGATAAAAACTAATGATAAGGTAAATAAATAATTTCATATTAGTTTTAAGCACTCTTCATTCATGTGTAAGCTAAAATAATGATCTTTTAGAAATTTAGTGTTTAATAACGTTAAGATTTTAAAATAGTACTACGTTTTTGTGCAAACTGCAAAATATCATAAAAAAATAGGCTCGTGACTTAAAGTCAAAGGAAAACGCTTTCCATAACTTCCCATAGTAAAGGTATTTTCTACTTATTACAATGTTTAAATCAGTGAGATTATACAGAAATTAAGGAAATTCTTTACGTTTAATGAGCATTTATCGGATGTAAATATAAAAAAATGCTTTGCGAAATTTTTTTTCCTTTTCCTTCTCTTTTTTTTTAAACCATGATTATGGAAATGTGTGACGCATTTTTCTTCTCGGGACGAATTATACATGAAAGTTGACAAAAATACTGGGAGGATATACTGAACGACAATGAGCGCTGTGATATCTCCGAAAAATCAAAACTAGTACATCGCATTTAAATTAGACATCATATGTTTTTCAGGTCTCTTTTTTGGGGGCGGGTTTTATTATTTATCTATTTCTTAATTATAACAATAATAAATATATTTATAATAGCCATTAATTGGGTTTGAAAACTAATATAATGTAAACAGTACTGAGATTTAACACTCAACCACATAATTATGCTTATCAGATTTTTGCCTTCAAACGCAAAACGCAAAAAATAGCTCACCGAAATCTTTAATTAAGCCCTTTCCTTATTCTTTTTATTCTGGATTATTTCCAAACTACGTCAATATAAGAGGAGACTGTCTTTAGCGTGACTCCATTTAGTGTGTGCATAGGTCGACGACGTTTTTTTTTTGTATTTATCGTATTTGCTAAATGTGTTCTGACAAAATGACGGACTGTAATGTTCTAAAATTCAATGTCGGTGATAAAAATAGTGCGATAGTTTTCTTTTTATTATATATTATATTAGCGACCCAGACATATATAGAGGTAACTCTATTACGTATTGAGTTGCAGGTTTCTTTTGTTAAAAAATTTTGCTGTACTGATATTATGAGACAACCAAATATAATCGTATTTATCGCATAACGAATACATGAAATTTGACAAAAACCAATGCGAGAGCTTTTCTTAGAGACGTTGTGAAGAATTTTTTAGGTGTACGATTAATAAAGTAATAAGAAACCAATGCTTGTATAAGATCTGAACAATTAGAACGGCCTTAATGAGGTCTCCCTTTAAGAAGATTGAGGGTCCTAACGCTGTTTCAAATTATTCGCAAGTA
This sequence comes from Trachelipus rathkii, assembly GCA_015478945.1. Lineage (NCBI taxonomy): Eukaryota > Metazoa > Arthropoda > Malacostraca > Isopoda > Trachelipodidae > Trachelipus > Trachelipus rathkii. The sequence goes on along the minus strand of JABUQX010128848.1, from coordinate 55,495 downwards.
TCAGCCAATTATGTCTCCGCCGAGTAGATATTACTTGTATTCAGAAACAGTAAGTAGTGTAACGTCCCCACCATCGCTTGCTGTTAACTAAAAAATAAATGAATAAATAACAGACACATAAAAATTACCTATGTTCGGAAAAACTTTACCTACCGTATCTTGCTGTAAAAGTGTTAAAAATTTTTAAGCATTATATTTCGGACATCTTTTTGTAAGAAAGGAGTATGTTATAAAAAGTTTTAATTTAATGAAGATTTCAATGTGAGACCGAATTACCCTTATACCGCAAATTTTTTAAACCGCACCCTGGAACCCAGAAAAGTGTTGATCGTATTATGCTCTGTTTTTACACAAATTATTTACGAAATAGTTCTTAAATGAATATTGTGACAAACGTATTGTTTCACTTCATTATAAAATGATCTCCTACGATTGTGCTATTTGTAATGGTTATGAACTAGTTTTTTTTATAGGCGTACTCATATCTTTAATTATAAATTTATGCAAGGTAGGCAAAATAAACCGAAAAAGGTGAAAAAAGAATAAGTGATTAAGTAACACAAAGAATAAATGTGACCATATCACATTTATTATACTGAGCGGTTCGTGAAGATAATTTCAGCAAATTGGAAGCCCTAAAAAATGTTTTTCCCATTTTATTAGTGCTCAGAAAAAAAAAAAAAAGAATCAGCAAATTAATGGACTTAAAAGATTAAAGGATTTGTATCAAAAAAAAAATTAATACCTAAAACATAAAATCCAAAAATACATTTATTTTTACATTTCTTGAAAGAGATATTAGTTTTACATTCGTCATGGGCTATTTATGAGCGCAATGGACGACCGAATATGCCCCGACGTGGTCCGAAAAGACACCCAACACTGGGACCGAAAATTTACCCGGTGCGCTCTCCCTACCCCCGGAAATACACTAATATAAAAGAATAAATATAAGTATAAGTATAACGACCAAAATAAATATAAATATAATAATAATAAATAGTAGCCCTGGAAAAAAAAATAATAAAAATATAATATGAGCCAACGTAATAATGATATATATTTGATTATATATAATTGAGGATATATATATTAAGTATAATAGAAGATTTACTTAGAATTATATAGTTAAAGTATTAATTATTAATATATATAGTATATATTAAATAATAAGTATATATATATTATTTTATTTAATTTTATCAGATGATAAGAGAGTTCTTCTTTAGTGTACGTGGCGCAGAGACACAAGAGAGAACAGCTGAAAAATGGGAGTTGATGCATTTATATGATGTTCATCACTGATTTATAGAGGGGCTACTGTTTTCGTTTAAGCTTAGAGGATAGTTTATTTTTCCTCTTCCATTATTTTGAAAAAACTTTTGTTCAATCCACCCGAGCATCAGATTGGTGGAGAATAATTAACCTGAAAGAACAAAAAATGCAGGTTCTTCCAGAAAATTTTCCCAAATTTTTAGTAAACTTACATAATTGCCCTGCAAGTTCAAGGTTCTATTGAAAGAATTTTTTTTTACCTTTGCGCATGTGTGGACCAAAGTAAGAAACAGGCTAGGGATTCTTGTGCGGGTTAATAGATATTTCAAAGGTCGCAATGTTCAGACTGAAGTGAATTTAGACCAAATAGCTTCTTAAAATTATTGGGTTCCAAAACCAGTCACTGAAGTCTAAAGGGTAATTCCAACTCAAGAAAGTCAACATTATAGTTTGTTATAGCTAACCCTTTTTTCTCTAAATCAAAGGTCTCTCTCTCAATTAGGAAAATCGCAAATGTTACAGCTATCTACTCATTTCTTTTTACGCCTTTTTAGTTTATGGAGATATCAATAATTATTGATAAAAAAAACATTTGACTGTCTCTGAGGTTCAAATACTTTCTGCAAAAATAAGCTATGGAACCCAAGGTACATAAAAAACTGTACTATTTAGCACATTTCAAATTTTGGCCCGGTTTTTACATGAAAGAGTCTTTTATCGACTCTCGCAATGTCTCCTCATGACCGGTTGCTTGGGTTATGGCACAATGCTTTGCTGTGGTTTTGTGTCTAAAAATTCCGTGCCTCTCGCGGTGCCAAACCATACTATTGCAACTGCTACGAATATTACGTTCCAAGTCGGACAATAATAAGTCGTGTTTACCCTGAGATGGATCGTGTTTTATTAGATAAAGAACTGAGCCCCAATACAGATCTTTATAGGATTTTTTTCTCGGGACTCATGGTCACTATCAGCTCTCTCTCCTCTTATTACGACTATTAGATTTCCACTTTTCATAACATCTATCATTGATACGTCATTGTAATCTTATTTTCAGCGATGCGCATAGACCCCCTCACCAAAAATTGTTTCTCAAAAAGGACAATAATATATTCAATTGCGACCAATTAGTAATTTGCCTATAATGCAGATAGTGTTTAGGCGTCGATCAGCATACAGTATTATAATTTAAATACTTGACTACAAAAAAATCAATGGTTTTTTATATTATATATTATATATTATATTTATTATTTATTAATTATTATCCATCTGTGACTTTGTTTAATTCATTGATCTATCTTGAATTTCCAATGTATTTAATTTTTACATACGATTTACCTTTAGATTCAATTAATTAGTACCATTTTGAATCTTTTAGTTTTATAATTATTATTAATTATTTATTTTATTTTTTATATCATACTTTATTGCTATTGTTTATTGATATGAACTGCTTTTCTTTGAATGTGTATAACTTGCTCATTGGAAGCTTCGAATGTCTGAGGGAATATTATAGTTGTATTGTGCCATTTCAATGCCTGAATTTATTTTTACAGAGAAGCGATTTCGTTGATTTTGAGTTTACTCGTTTCATTTGTTAGTTCCGAGAGCTCACTAATGTTTGGAAGGCCTGGAGTGGTTTCAGTTCTATCCAGTACCAAGAACTATGTGTGAAATCTACACTACGATCTTGCGCCGAGTCTTACAAGAAATTTCAAATTTTCTAAAAAATACTAGCTTATTGCATTGAAAATGATCTCCTTAAAACATTATTTTTTAAAACCAACCTGAAATTAAAAATTTAAACAAATTATTTAACCCTCTCCCTTTCTCTCCAGATACGTGGAATATCAAGATAACTATCCTGGTTATTTATAGTAGATTTAATCCACCAATTCTCAAGTTAGTGATTCTAGAGTCCAGAGCTCTGTCACGGAAAAACAGAAGAAAAAACTGAACCCTATAAATGTCACAATTGACATCCCTTATCCTTTGTCCATGCGCGAGAAATAACAGTGCACATGAAGAGTGGTGACAAATAAGTCCCCATAAACAGTTGAAATAAAATCCTATAGCAGAATCCTCAAGCTAGAACATATCAACTTTAAACTATAGTGTTAAATACAGAAATATTGTGCAACACTATAGTGCTTTCTGTGGGTCCTTATCCCGCGACGACCAAAGCCCTTCGATAATCTTAATTGTCACGATATTTATAACTTCTTATATTATATTTTTCAAGGGAGATCTCTCGATAGTTTCCTCTCAGTCATTGGGGCACCGACCCAGCCGGTGCGCCATCCCCTGTAGCAACACATGCACTATGGGGCAATCCGACATAATCAAGTTCCCCACGTATCAGGTTCTCACTACCTACCATTGGTTCCGACGGAAGACTGTCCGGACGACTCCTGATCACATAACTATCGCTGTTCTACTCTAGGGTATTTCATTAGTTCTAATTCATAAAACGGACTTTACATATAATAAGCTGTTGTACGCTGATTCCCGAACTTATGGTGGAATTAGTGATTTCCGTTAGACGTACTCATACTTTCTCGGAGATAACTCTCCTGCCCCTTTTATTGGTGAACTTATGGTTAATTTCATAAGCATTTTACGTACCTTATTTATTTCATTATACATACTCACAATACGTAATATATATATACCTATAATATTGATGCAATTGAATTATTAATACTCTATCATTTGTGTTATTATATATTTAGTCAATCTCTTTTTTGCATACTCATCAAGATCTTGATCTTTATAAAGAATATAGCTAAGTTAGGTAAAATCACGTTATATATACCTATATAATATAATCATAATACTATGTCATGTCATATAGATTTCAACTGATAATACCATTTAAGGTTCACTATACTTATATATTAACACTCATTATAGGCTTAATAACAATAATACCCTTCATGTGAGTCAAAATACTATACCTAGGCGCATTTCAATAAGATTTTGCTTCTACTACTCATACCTTATCACATTCCTACAAAGGATGTAATTTGCAACCATAATCCAAATAAATCTGTCCAAACCTAAATCTGGACATAATAAACTAGTTTTGGTACGGACAGCCTCTACTATTACAGATTCTTATAATAAATTTTAATCTAGCCTTTTTATATTAAGAAAACCAACTATGTAAAGTAAATTAGTTATTATACATCTAAATAATTTAATTTTATTGTTATATATATTGTGCACTGTGCGTGATTGTGTCAATAGATTCGAATGGTTTTAGTAGCGAGGTGTGGGTAATGTTCTATTGGCGTCTCCAAATCCTAATAGGCTTACGATTTTAGTTGCTTTGACATGGCGCCGGAATATTTAATCTCTTACAGGCTTTGACCCCCCCCCCCCCCCACTAACACGGGACTATTTCCATAACCTTTTTTTTTTTTATTTTCTTTATCTTTACCACCACTATTATACGGTTTCAAAGGCCCCCATTAACAACCATCAACTACAGAATTCTGATATATGAGAATCTCGTGTTGTCCTCAAGAGAACTTCACACCACTGGAAGCTAAATAACACCAATATTTGAATCCCCACATGAGGACCGACTCATGAGAAGGACAGGAGGGTGTGCTCGTGTTAAACTCCTCCTCTCTGTCCTCCATTCTTATTACTCATATAATTCATTATGTGTATTTGAAAACGACTGTATGTTTTCCCTATGGCCACCACCAACCAAACCACTTTCTTAGTGTATAGTGCTGGGTACTAAGCTAAAACCCCATTCAACACTTTACATATATACACAAATACATTAAATAAATTATACATAACGGAATTGTGTAAATATATAACATTTTAAGTAGGATAAGATCTCTCAAACTTTGGACCTCAACGTCATTCGACTCCGGAGTAGTAATGTTATAGATAAACCAAGTTAACCGCGTTCGCGCCTTAGAGCTCCAACGTTTTAACCGAGACATGCGTGTCCATGATTAATATACTAGTGGGTTATGCAAAAGATAAGTAATTGAAATTATTTATTAATATAGTTAACTCAGTCTCGTAAATAATACAGGGTGCTCTTAACAATTGTCTTATTTTATTATTTTTTTGGATAAGATTTTTTGAAATTAGAATTAAAAGTGTTTTACAGAGCCCTATAAAGCTTACTAGAATTGATATAAGCCTACCTTAATAATAGAGTTACTGTCCTCTAATGTGAGGGTTATCATAAGGTTTGGCCTAGGCTAAGGCTATGGAAATCACCTAAGCCTTGCTTAAAGAAATTTTTATCATCTCTATCATAATAAAAGATACATATAGTTCTACCTTTCTTTTTTTAGGCTTTATTTGGGTGATAGTTAAACTGTAGTGGGTAAGAATAATAGGTACAGATTGAAAATAATATATATAAATAAATAAAGAATAATGAGATGTGTGTCAAATGCTCTGTGTGATATCTGTGGACTGTAAGCAGGCGTAATATTGTTCAACTAGCTGCAGTAATCGTTCCATATACTTGTGTTTTTTAATGCCAAGGAGATATGTCTCCGCCTCTCGTTATGGATATGGAAAGGAGATATGGTAAGAATCTGAGTGAAAAATATGAATGGACTTGAAGAAGAAGTATTTGGAGATACTGAGAACGCACCGAGTAGACCAATAAGCACGCATTCTTAGGAAAAAAACTGCCCGCGTTGGGGGCAAAGTAGGAGGCTCTTCGAGCCCGTAGGTATGGAATCCAGTCGTTCGAGGAGTATAGGTTGGCCAGACAGGGTTGCAAAATAACTACATGATTTTCACCTACAGGCAGCAAAATTATGATACGAAGAGGGTAGTGAAACTCACGGTGAGTTCTAATAAAGTGAGTTTTGACACAATCAAATGTTATGGGGTGTTCTCGCATGTTTAAAAAAATTGAATGTTGTATAGGTCTTACAGGAATAGAGATAATTAGTTTAAAGATGAGTATTATCTACAGCATCAAACATCAGCCTTTCATGACCTCGCACCATTTTAGATAAATTAGGTTCGACTGTCTTGTCTCTATTGATGGTGTCACGGACAATACATTCATATCGTCGCTTCGAGAGTGCCAATTTCACGGTCTAATGAGTTGAACGCTTCTCTCTTCCAAGGAAGCAAAGACTGATACATGCTAATATACCAATTGGAGAAGCGTGCTACTGACAACTACTATCTTTCCCTTGATATCACTAAGCATAGGGTACAATTTTCTAAGACTATTCCCCTAGTAAGCATAATATTAGAACCACGGATTTCGGAAGCTAAAGATTGACTATGACAATGCGCCCGAGTGTAATTGACTATCGTGGATCATCATTAGGATTAGAGTGAGAGAGAGATTGATTCTACAAATGTTGATTCAGGATCGTGAATTGTTGACTAATAACTGTGGTCTACATCAATCTACTATGACATAGACACTATTTACCGAACTTTCTCCAGATATAGAACGTATAATTAGTGTCAGTTAATCATCATAAAGTGATTACTGCAATATAAAGAGATGACAGCCTTTCGCTCAAAAGTACAGGTGACCAAGTCATCCTGCTCCGCGCGATTTTTACCTCTAAGTTCTAGGTGCAGTCAGGTATATTGATTCAGGGATTTAAGTTCTATTATAAATGTTTGTATTTAATTGAAGACAGGTTTTAGCAAATCTTATAGATTTTTAAAATTATTAACGTCTTTGAGATTTTCGGATGAGATCATATTCTTTTTTGCGATAGAGGTATTTCTTCTTTCGCACGCGGATGGAGTTCACATTGATGTCAGCTCCATACCGTGTGGGCTTCTCTCAGCACCAGTATTTGGAGATGTGAATTTGCTTTATCCTCACAAAAAACTAGGTTACATATGTCCTGGTGGGTCTGATGGCGCTAAATCGAGGCTCATAATCAAAACATCAGACCATTCACTCGGGTATTCCTTTATCGGTAACGGTCGATTTTATTAACGTCCAGAAAGTAGTATTTAGACAAACCAATTTTATCGAATTTCCCTTCTCTCAACTTTGTTACTATGCACTCAAGATAATACGGTGATCGATAATGCATATATCTATTACAGAAAATAGCAGCACCAATCCCTCGTTTATATATCAAATGCTTTTACACAAAATGCTATCATTTATGCTCATGCAGAAAAGTATTACAACAACGCTATTTAACATTTCCGTGGCTATTTCTTTAAATTTTCTTTTTAGTCGGGCATGTTTTCCTTTCATCAGATAAAAACACAATAAGATCTGAGAATATGACATTATCTTGCATAACTGTAGGCCCTATTTCATGCGTTTTGGTTTAATAAGATTATCACCTCTATTATTCTCGTTGAGATTCTCCGAATCTCTGTTCAGGAATATTGACATTCAATTAATTTATGTACCGCCTTATTTCACTTATATTATGAACGTTTAATTTATATACCTAGCACTTCCTTTTAGAGGGGTATATAGATATTAGGTTTGGGTGGGTTGTGGCTATCTTATATATTATAAAGCCACTATGTCAAATCAAATAGTATTACGATGTAGTTCTCTTGCATGCGTGTTAAAACGTTAATCATGATATTGAGATCGCCATATGGGTAGAATCATTTTTTTCCTTATTTGTTTTTAAAATTTATTTTATGCATCACATATAGAATATGCTTAAGCCAAGGGCTATTTTTACTATAGTTTTCCCTCGCTGGCCAGAGATATACAAGACTCCTCGATGCCTGAAATGGATTTGAATAAAGCGAATATTTTGTACATTCTCACAACATGTCATTGTCCGATCAAGAAAATTGGAGAACGTTGGCACATAAGTTCATATTCATGAACGTGCATTTTAATTTCCTTGGCATATCTAGATGGGATTCACTTGTCAGACTTTACGGAGCGATAGTAGTCTCTACTACCAAAAGAGGCTTATTTATCTCACACTATTCATTTTGTATATGCAGATCAAAATTGTTCGCCATTCAATTTCATTGAGTTCCATGGTTTAACACTCACTACAAGAACCATCATACATTGCACGTGAGCTGCTAGACTTAACTTAAAATAATTTATTTCACCTAATCAGTTATCTCCGTAATTGTTGTAACTTCGTTTATCTGATCAGTATTATAGTCTGTTTGAGAGAATTTTACCAACTTTCTTCTTTATCACCTTTGAATTAATTTTTTCCTCTCATATTCATTCACGCTCTCTCAATAGGTTTATGAATGTGATATTCTGGGCCCAACAAACTAGCAAAAGCATGTCATATTATAGGAACAGACTCACTTAAAATATACACTGATTAATTAGTAATGGCAAAGCGAATGAATCACTCAATTTTGAATCTGTCACATCGATTAACTGAATAATAGACCGATAAGATAACACCTGTAATTTTATTTATGATCAGGGAAGCCATTCATTAAGCGGCAAGTTTTAAATAAATATTCAGTCACAGTATGTGTTTAAATTCAAAACATCTATTAACCCATTTACGTCCACCCCAACACAAAGGTGAGTTAATTATGGCTCTTAAGTGATCACAAACTCTCTGTTTCGTGGAATAGAGAGATAAGAGAGTAAATCAACGAAAAAGCTTCATGTTTTAAAAATAAATATTCTTAAAGTACCAGGCCACCGATTTCGTAGATCAAAATACGTGGTGGATAGCCAAGATTAATAGAAACAACTAGTAGGTTAGAAAAATAAGTACACAACGGATGTGTAGCCATTAAAATCCAGTCCAATTCTACTGAAACGGCAAAGAGTAGAGAGCATGAAATGGGAATTTACCAGAATAGTAAAAGACCTGAAGAAGTTGATTTTAAGAACTTTTATATAAATTTAAAATGTTATGAAATTAAGGAATAGGACAATAGGTCCAATTTAAAATTGAATGAAAATTTAGTAAATGAGAGTTCAGATAAGATGTGGTCAACATTATCATGACTGTAGTTTGCTTCGAGTGTTTACTGACGGAAAGATTAGATATAACTATATTCTCGCGAAACGTGAGATCTCTAATAATATCTCTCGCTCCACTCGCAACTGGGATACCCTTTTAAACACAATAGCCACATCTTACAACGAATTGAAACCTTTAGATTCTAAAAGCATATTAAACGTTTATCATCCGCTCTCCACAATTTTGATCCAAGTACATGCTAGCAGGCTCTTTTTGCATGAGATATACATCTGGTTAGAATTTTGACCACCGAGTTTGGTGTACTATAACCCACGCACATTGCAAAGGCCACTGCTATCTTATTTTTAAGCTACTCTCATACCATCTTCGTGACCCTTACCCAGGATACCAATGCCTGGAAAACGGCATAGTTGTGCCTTATTCTACTAAGTAAACGCGTTTACGTAACCCGCACGAATTTGAGTCATTATTATAGGCCCAGTTAGTGAGCCTTAAACTTCTTACTGGTATAGTGAAAGGATTCTGAGAGGAAAAAAATATGCTTAATCTGAAAGCTCTTGCATATTAATAGAGAAATATTTAGAGAAAGATAACAAAGGGTAATTGGTATGACACTCCCTAGCCATACATTGTTCTTCTATTATTAAGGTGTCACGGTCATTGTTCAGCACAAACCTCTTTCATTATTATCTCTTATGGTCAATACATTACTGAGACTGCCACCTTGACCCGGACGCTCATGTCCAGTGGTATTGTATATTTTAGACTTTAGCAACGCTTTTCGATAAGGTGTACCACACCACTCAAGCTGCTACTGCAGAAGTTTATTGATCAATCTTTGTGGTATAGGTGAGTGCATTCAGACTCGGTACATTGGTTCGGCATTAAAGAGTGCGCCTTTTGTCCAAAGATAGTAAAACGTGTTGTACAGCACACTAGAGATAGAGCAATAGAATCGATCGAGTGAGAAATAGTAGAAGACAGTGGAAAATAGTCCCACCAGGTTCAATGTGCTGAGCTCACCTACTCTCTTCCTCACTATATATTAAATTATTTAGACCAGGGGAAATATAAACCCTTTACCACCCAATTGCACAAGGTTTCTAAGTTCCGCAGATATGTCATAACTAAAGGGAGCCACTCTCACATACTACGAGTATGATGTGACAGGATGCATTAAATAACCTTCAAAAATGGATCTTGTGAATAAACTTCATGGGTGGGCAGAATATAAGTGGCAAATGAAATTAATATTTAAATAGTTAAAAACAGATTTTTTAATCGTTTCTTCTTCCTTTAGGATTACTCAAATAAAATGTTTTGATTAACTTACGATATGAAAGGTGCAATTTGAGGCTGGGTGAGTCTGTGGACCACGCACAAAAAAGATTTTAAGCGTGAATACGCCTATACATAACCGACTTATAGTAAATTTGAAAGAGCTTAATCAAGTTGTTTCTGGAAAGCCGAAGGCAATAAAGCTTAATATAAGATGCTTGCGGGCAATAAGAAAAGTCGCAATGTTTTTTACTTTAAGAGCAAGGAAGTAATAAGTACAAATTGATAAAGCCCTGGTTATTAAATAGCTATGTTTTAGGCCCTCAGTAATAACATCGTTTGAGTATGTGTGGCAAGTTGTGCACCCAAGTTTGGCCCCTTATTTTATTAAGAAAGACTTATGATAATGCATAGCAGACTGAAGTGGCAACAGATTAGAGCACAACCAGAGGAGGATGATTCTGTTTTGAGATTTTCTTCATTTTTCTTCAGTAACACGATGCGCTAATTGAGGGAGTCTGGCGGTGGATCAGAGAGTTAGGAATGTTTCGTGTAGGAAAAGGCTCCTTTCTCAAATAGATAGGAGAACAATAAAACTACAGGATAGCTTTCCATACAATACCATTTACCATTTTTACCTAACCTTTGATAACTCTAGTGGAATGGCAACAACACACTTCACTCTTTCAATCTCTTAATCCTCCATAGCCTCCTAGAAGCACGAATCTTGCGGATAAGCGACACTGTTCAACCCAAGATAGTACCAGGGGAGCAAATACCCAAAAAACTATAAGAAGGAAAGCATAGCCATCTTGACTATAAGGACAATGCTATGACCATTCCCTCACCTTGCAAGATAAAAAACTAAAGTTATCTACAGGTATTAATACCGTTGATCAACCCACCCTCTTATACAGAAGGTAATAGGGTGTTAAATTTTGGTAAATCGTCTGCCACAGATGATATCACGTTTTGGTGGGTTCCAGCTGCTCTAGGACCTCGGTACAGGATACTTAATCGCCCAACACGTTCTAAAGAAAGGGTTGGATGGTTATATGGATGGGTTGGGTATCTTGTTGTAAATTTTCATCAATATATTCATCAATTTACTTATATATTAGTATTTCACAAGCCCAAATTGGCGGGTTTAGTCGCCCTTACAGTAAGTCTACCATATAATTTGTTTAAGTTCTCTGCATAATTGCGTGACCATCTACCTTAGTTATTAATGCATAGTGGATGGTTTTGATAATTGCCATCTATAATCTCTGATTTAAAATCTTACCTTTGTCTCACTCTATTCTGATTTACCTAATCCCCAAGAATAGGCTATTATTCAATTCTTAACATCCTATATCTGAATCACTCTCAAGCACTCATACGTTTCACTGACTAATAGTCCACCAATCTTATACGACTGCAATTGTCTATGGCAGACTAAGTTTTCCAATAAAGTTGGGTTTATTCCATGGTATAACTCTTCGTCCTCACCTGGTTCTCATATCATTCATCATTCTAACTAAAAGCACTATATATATATATACTTACCCAATATCATATTTTCATCACATATTTGGTATTCCATAAAGTTATTAATGCAATAATTAAATATATCTCAGTTTTGTCAATGTGTGCACTTAGTATTTCTATCAGTTATTCATTGTTCTGGAATCTTTATCTGCAATTAATATTTCCTTGTTACTCTCTACGTTTTATTTTATTCTATCCTCTAGTTAATATATCATTTCACGTTTAAAACTAAAGGCCAAAATTGATGACATGAATGTGTTAGATTTGTATTTAGTTACAGTTTAATCATTGACGAAGCCCTAGTGAGTAGACTTAGTTGAGAAATGTATTGTCTAGATCCCACAAACCTATTTTCAGAGCATCGTTTCTGATGGTTTGTAACTACGGTTGTCGAGCTTGGCATACTTTGGTAGCAATCATAGTTATCTCTATGATCAAGTTAGATCCTATAGTTGTGGGCTTCTTACATTGTACTTCTATAATTGTTCTTGAATATACTATTAATTGACTTCTTAGAATCAGTAACTTTCTAATGATGGTAATTGGCAGGAATTTGTTGGCAATAATTCTAAGTGAAGAAATATACTTATAATAGTAATTAGTCAAATCATAGCTAAGGGACTCAGATAAAAGAGTGATATTTACCGATCCCCTTCTGCTATTGACTTTGAGAATCTCCTCACCTTAGCTGTTTATTTTATTTTATTATTATTGATAGTGTGGCGGAGCCTGGTATCGAGCGATTAGTTACAATCTTGATCCATCCGACCCTTGACGAGGACGCAAGGAGAGCGATAGTCAGAAAGGTCCTCTTTATCGGGAACCATTGCATGGATGTGTCCTTGAGACCCCAAGCATTGCTAAACTTAATAATTATAGGTAGGACCTCACATTTAAGAATGAGACAGAGGGTCAAATGCCGTTCCCAAGTATTGTTCACCAAAAAGTAAAAACAAGATAAGTATACTGTTTATTATGAAAACCTGTATAGATAATGTGCTTTAGGGGCAGAAGCAAATCTTTTTATTTGAATAAACCCCCAAAAAAAAAAGTGGTATCCACACCAGGCCAAAAATTCTACATTAATTATAAAAAATATGGAATTTATAATTGAGAGAGCATATTTAAAATTGCATTGTTAAAAAAGTAAATTCAAATGGGCATACCTATACCAACGAAAACGCGAGCCATAATTAGATACTTCATTTGACTTTCTACAAAGTTAATGAGAGCTTGCGCCAGTTACCAAAGTTACTAGGAAAGCAGCTTGAATTTCACAGTTGTTTTTGATTTTAAAATTAGCTTATCGGTGTTATGCGAGCGCCGTTTGTGTGGTTTTAGTAGACTGGGGCTAGGAACCAGAGAATCCCGATTTTTAAGGTGTTTAATATTAAAAGGAGGAAAGATCGTATTCCACGGAACTTCCACCTGCATGGGAACGTATTTACCCTGGGTCCAGCTAGAGCATGGAATTTTTTCGTAGGAGGTTCGAACATGAGAGGGGCGATCGCGCAATAATTACCCTAGTTCTAGTTATATAATTCTACAAGTTCTCTTCATAATCTTTCCAGGCATGATACCAAACTTATAATGGTAAAGTCGTCATGTCATACATGGGAAGTTTCAATATACACGAGTCAACTCAACAGATACATTTATAGTGTGTTTATTCCGTATAATTATAAAGGTTTAGAAAAAAACTGAATGAAATTTGCCCGATCTTTTGAAAACAAGGCTGGGAAACGGAAGCCAATGAAGTGGTTTTGGCATGAAGAATCAGTACTAGCGAATCCCTGGGCCTTTATACATTTAATAGGGGTACAGAAATTGTTAAATGTATTTTTATATCAAAGAATGGCACGATAAGATTGACCAGCCAATGTGTTCAATTAGGTTCTGCAAAGTGCGCTCGATGGAAGATGCAGATCAAAAAGCAAACATTTTCATCCGGAAGCAGTATACTCCAACTTCGAATTTCTACAACTAAAATAGATTTATATTATTAGTTGTTTTAAGAACTATTTTGTATGACAGAATTATTATTTATTTTTCCTTATATTATTATATATTATATACCTAATCATTCTATTATGATCATTAATTATCATTAATTATTTAACTGATATATATATATAACTAATTTTTATTATTATGTTTGTGATTCATATTCATTTGATTAGTAGTTCTATTATATTATATTGATTAATAGGTTTTAGTCTTTTTATTTTAATAATTTTTGGATTTAATATATGATATATATATATATATCTGATACAAAGACTAAGTGTGGGCACCGTTTTATGAAATAGAGAAAGGTTTACGTCGGTGTAATGCTATCTCTTATGGCAATAACTTAAAAAAGTAACTTGTGTAAATGATTTTATTTTATAAATTCGATTTACCTGTTTAAACAAAATACCACCGTTATGATCATTAAATTCGTTATGCGGTAAGAGAAAATAATTGTAGAAAATGATGCGGAAGGGTTTAAGGTACAATTCGGTGTAAAGTTATAAACGTTACGCTTCCTCTTTTATAAAAAAAAATATAGTGGGAAAAAGAAGGGGGAAGAAATAGTAGTAATTTTTCATAAATTTTTCACAAAATTCAATAAAGATCTGTAACTAATAATAATTAGTCTTAATAATAATTAGAGTTATATTAGATGAAAATAATAATTAATAATAAGAATGATAATAATAATTAATAATAGAGTAATAATAATAGTTATAACTAAAAATATAAATAATAAGTTAATAATAATAATATTTGTGAATAATAATAATAATAATGATTAGATAATAAGATAAAGATATATAATAATATGAATGTAATAGCAACATTGATATAACAAAATAAATAATAATATATTATAAAAATAATAATAAGTGAGTGGATAATAATAGTAATAGATTACTTTATTGAATAAATAATTTAGTTGAATAATAATTGGTTATAATTATAATTATAATCATCAATAAATGACTATTGGAAGGAGAAATATCAAGTGATTTTGCTAGATTGATGGGATGGAGACCCACAAAGTTGTACTCTGTCTGATCTCCATATTTTTAGTGGCACACTATTTTGAAAAGATAAGAATCCTTTTCTCGGTCTTTCTATTTGTGTTAAGTTTTTTGTTAACAACGTCTAAAGATCTTCTGATTTGGCGTTTTTGTTTTTTTCACCATGTTTGTTAACCGAAAAACTTATATCGGAAATGACTAAACTCTCGCGTTCGTTTTATGTCTGACATTTTTACTATCCAAATTTAGAGATAAAAATGACTGGAACCATTACCCTCTTTTGAAGGTATTTCCTATAAATATCTGTCAAGTTGCTCTTTCCCATTATACGCGTTACTGCTATTTTATGCATCTTATATACGAAGACGTCACTCACTCACGCATATATATGGGCTAACGATCGGAGGATATAGGAGTTAAAGAAAATATATAGTTATTATATATATAATATATATATATATAATTATATTTTGCTTACTTTAATTTATTCTATACAATAACTATATATATATATTTGAATATATCAACAAAATTATATGACGTTAAATTTTATACTTTAAATATTAAGGTATAGTGTATATATATATTATAAATATTATATAATCCTGTTATATATTATTATATATATCTATACACTTACCGCTTATTAAGGCAATTGAAATAAATCACACTAGTTGTTTTTCAATAAATGCACTCGATTTTATATTGATTTTTTAGAATATCCAATTTCACCATCCAGCAACATTCTAGTAAATTCGGAACACGTTATATATCGAAACGGTATAATTGTTTAATATATCTACTGAGCTTTACAAAGTTTTCACAGACAAGTTGAGTTGATTTATTATACAACCTTTGGTTCCAAAGTCATTAGTTCATAGCAGAAAATACTCTTTTTGTTGGAGCATTATAGTTAACATTTTCGTAGGCTAAAAAAAGAAGGAAATCAAACTCTTTTCAGGATATAAGAATATGGCACATTTGTAGCTTGAAAGTGCGAAATTGATTTTCGAGTGTGTACCCACGGGGCAATAACCAGGAGATGCTGTTCCTTTTGTTAATTCCAATTGTTCGCACCATTTCTGGATTTATACTGATTGAGTTAGAACGAACACAATTATTTCAAGTGTCATTAAATGGCGAGTGCTGTTTAAAAACGTCAACCTCTCGCTCCTGTACAAGGTGATGTGTATCTGTTGAGAATAAACTTAAGAGTTTCTACTACTTCCTCCCAGCACGTGGTGTATTGGCTACTTTAGTGTACCCAAGAATAAATTGTTTTAAGTTTTTAAGTGGATGATCCATTTGAGATAAAATAATCAAAGCAGTGTTGTAGAATTGTTATGAACTGATTGTTTAATTTTGCAACTCTGATTCCAGGCCTTCTCTTACCAATTTTTGAGGAATCGTTGTTACAGCTAATGGAATAAAGCAGGTCTTCGCTCTTAGGGAGGCCATTATTATTTTTGTAAATCATTTAATGCTGACATTACTTCGAAAATTGTAATTGTATCCCCTTCAATCTTTTCAATAGTCATGTGAAAATTGGACGCTTGACTGTGGATAAAGTAAAGCCATGCTTTCAGATAAAGGATTTTCAAAAAATGATTTTATCACAAAAGGGCATTTTCTTGTGACTCAAAAAATGATTTTAAGGGGCATACATATAACTATTATGAAATAATGTAAAGCTACGATAACACCATATACCGCAGGTTTAACTACGAAACACGGTCATTTTTTTGTAAAAGAAGGCTTATGAGAGCAAAGTCCTCATCTTAGTTTTTTCTCTTACATTACCTATGATATTTGTGTTTACATATTTTGAAAAATAAGATTATGCCTCCAAATTCACAAAGATTCATTTAATTGAGTTTATTCATAACTATCTATATACTGTTGATTATTAAGGTGAATAGAAAAATGAGGATAGTATATATTTTTGAAACGGATAGCTATTCAGATATGCGAATAAGTGTGTAAGAGCATGCCAGCCGCTGATGCTGGAGTAGTTTTCGTTGGGTGACCATGATTCTATGACGTACAGAAACTCGTAGTATAAGCCTGTCCAACTTTAAACCATGTCCAAGTTCCTCCTTGAGTGTTATTGCTTCACAAATACATAATAGTTCATAATCTTCTTCTCTTCATAGAGCATAAACTCCCAAAATTGCAAGTTTAGTTTTATGCGCGCAAGCATGAGGTAGTTGATATTAATATGTCGGTTTTGACATGTACAATACTATTTTGAGCATTCAATTATAGAGTAAAACTGCTAACATTTGAAGATTGTGATAGTTATTGTATTGCAAGTATGTGTGCTGAGACAATATATTTTTTAATGGTTTTACACTTTCTAAATAATGTGTTATATCATCCTCTGAATCCCTTATATATCATGGTTGCAATCATAATATCTAGACAAGAAGTGATTTAGGCCGAAATATTATGATATATTCGCTCTATAGTCGCATTTTGAAGCGTCGGTCATAATCGAAATAAAAATTGGATTTGTCTTCGAATATTAGTGATCCCTTGCAGTGATATTCAGTAGCGAACTGATCTGCGTAGCGCTAGCTATATACGTACTGCCATTATGTAGTTATAGCTAAGGGTTGTAAAACATATATTCAAACGTAGTGGTTTATTTTGAAAACTTGGTACATATGTGTTAATTATACATCCGATTTTTCGATAAGGCATCCTTATGCTTCACTTGAGCCGTCCAAAATGCGTACTGAGTGTTTTATCTTCAGGTGTAACCATATTTTATAAAATTCTACTTTAAAATACAATCAAAATATAAATTCATTAACTAGCTATAAATTAAGACTGATAAGCCAACATGAAAGCATTGGCAGCTGACAATTTTTATATCCGAATAGGGATTGACTGATTATTTAAAGCTTCTATCAGCCAAAGCCTAGAAAGTAGGATATCGTAGAAAGATTAACTCTTGGTTTTCTCCCTACATAAAATATCGGAATCGATTGATGACGCGCCTGGGTGGCGACCAAGTTCTAGTACTAGAATATATACCGCAAGCAATGTCGTTTGGTGTTGTGTATAATGGCAAAGAAAATATAACGGGGCTAGTTATCAGAGATGCATGAAGAAATATAAAACGTAGGTGTTGACGTGGAATTTACTTTGTGGTGAGGAATGAACTTCCGTTAGAAATTTGTTTACATATCTGCATGGTAGTATTTATACAATGTAAGGAAGAATGCAATATGCTCGAACCTCGGGAAACACCAGTTATCAATGTTCTATATTGAAAAATTCACCTTCCTTTACGAAAAAGAGATAAAATCACATGGGTACAAAAGAACAATCTTTGAAAATTATCAGCAAGGATATTGTATACCTATATACTCACGATTATAGAAAGGTCTTGGGAAGTGTATGGGAGGGGATGAATACAGCAGCTTGACAGGACTACTCCAGTATGTTTAAAGCTATTAAGAGGACTCAATTTATAATACTTTGTCGTATATAGAAGCTACAGTTTGGATGCATGTTTTTATTATAGTGATCTGGTCTTAGAAAACATAGTGGATGGTAGGAATGAGATATTAAAATGTGCTTCTTTTCTGAGATTGTTGTCTGTGTATCCTCATTATAGGGAGTCAAGGATTAGCGGATACAGATAATATAGGATTATACAGCTATATAATATAGGTGTAATAGATGGTTGAGTGAAAGGTATTAGTATAGTATATTATAATAATATATAATATAATATATATTATATAGTAATATAATATAAATTATAATAAGCTGACTTAGTGCTAAATCTTTAATATCGTATATAAGGGTAGTAGAGTGAATATAGGAATAACATAGTTGTAGGCTAGTATAAAATACCGTAATAATAGATTATGTATACTAGGCGCTATATAATAGGCGGTCAGTATTATAGAATAAAGGTGTAAAAATAGGAAATAATAATATGTTACGTATAGTGATTAGCGATAGAGCTATATATGTGTACGATTGATGATATAATGGTAATTCCGTGCTGTATCCATTATTCGTATTGTATCTAAGGTAATGGTCGGATGTAGCTTTATTATGGAAAACATTCTAATCCCGCACTTACTCGCTGTTATGTGTTAGTAATGAATAAAGGAACTTTATTTCGTGTGCTAATTTATTTGGGAAAGTATACATCGTAAAAAAGTGCGCCTCGTCATACGCTTGTTAATCGTCATAGAATGATCTAACAAATGTGGATATTTTATAATGCCTTAAAAAATTGTGATAAATACGACGTTGTTTTGTACGCTGTTTTTTGCTACCTTTAGTGTATGGTAGAATATGCGGACTGAAACGGTGTATCTAATTGGGTAGCTAAGGTTTAATTTCTCTGGTATATAGTATGTTTAGCTGTATGGTTGATCAGAATGTTACGTTACGGAGTATCGATACGTTATGTTATCTTTTATTAAATTAAAGATCAATATATAAACGGTGTTAGGCTCGGATTGTAAGATAAAGTAATACCACTAACGGGGAAAAACATTATTATTATTAGACTGAATGTCGCCAGAAATTGAATTACCTCTGATGTAAGAATGGAAACTCATCGAGTGACTACAATCAATGATGAGGTCGAACGGTGGTAGTATTTGTTAGAACTGACGATAAATGGTGCCTTGATTGCTTTGATATTTACTGGATTACAGGGTATTAATCTCTTTGTATGTGCTTCGTCGCTAGGGTTAGATTCTACTGGTTGTTAAGGTATTGAACTTGTGGTTAAATGGTTACTTAGGTGTTACTTGGTAACCGAGCTTAAGGTGTCTGTTTATGCATGGCATCTAATTGGAATGTTGTGTGTTACGGTTATTGTTAGTATTATGGGGGTTCAGGGTATGATTAGAAGTTATCTTGGTGTTACCTAAGATGGTTTATCCCGGAAATGCATATCTCGATAT
Source organism: Trachelipus rathkii (assembly GCA_015478945.1). Taxonomy (NCBI): domain Eukaryota; kingdom Metazoa; phylum Arthropoda; class Malacostraca; order Isopoda; family Trachelipodidae; genus Trachelipus; species Trachelipus rathkii. The sequence continues at coordinate 35,521 of JABUQX010128848.1, read as the reverse complement.
GGTTGACCTAACTATAATCAGTTAGGATCAAAGTGTCACGGAAACTGATGCTTTATGTGGCGGAGTTTTGTAGGAAATCAGTTGTTTGGAAATACCTTGGATTTACTATCTTAAACTGTGTGAAACGCTATTACACTGGGACTTTACTATGCTGCAGTATATCCAAGATTACTGATTTTACTGTTATGGTTGGGTAAAGGTGTTTTTTTAGTGTTTCCTTATTGGGTTATGTCTTTTAAAAGAAGAAGGCCTCTGTGTATGGGTTGTGAGCGAGCAATATATAAATATGTGTTTAAATATAATTGGAGAGTGTTAGTGTAGATGGGTGTGCTTTATGAAACTTTCTTGGTGGGTTGTCCAAATATTACACTAGATTTAAAGAACGGTTGTAGTTGTAAAAATAATAGCTTGTGTGGTACGCTCGTGTTGGGCGTATATGGGGATGGGTGTCACTGGGTACTGTGGAATAATTCATGAAAAGATTTTGTTAAATCAATGTTCGTTTTAATATTAATTAAGGTCCAATTAAAATAACGTGGTACACTACTGCAGAGCAGAGGGAGCCAGTTAGTAGATATGCCGGAAAAGGTATTACATACGGAGGTGGTTAGTTTTTGCCATTCCTTGTATTTTCTTTACGGCGGTAATCTGTTTGTACTTTGTTTTAGGTATATAAGGGTAACTGATGTTTATTTTGCAATCACAACCGGTTGCCGGTAGGATTCTGTAAATACGTGTTTTCCGTGTTTTGTACATATTGCTTACTTCTTGTGTTATCGTTGGTTAGCCTTTCGCCATTTTCTAAGACTGTTATTACGCTGTGTGGGGTACATATCTCGTATGTAGACTATTATGATAATTAACTAACGTAGCAAATATTGTAATTGATACGATTGGCACTCTTGGGCAGACCACACGAAGGTGTGTGGGTATTGGTCGGATAGTATCTTATATATATCTCTTTGTTTTATTCATACGTATCTAGGGCTTTACATTTTGATTTTATTAGAAAAGTTTATTTATTCAACTTTAATATTTCATAGACGCATAGGTTAATTTAAATTACCATTTTTTATTTAAATATCTGGTGGAAGTTATAGATAGTTACTGGTTTTTTTGTTTTGTTATGTTATTTAGTTACTTTATGGTCTGGCCTTAACTCAGGGTGAATATTTGTTTAACGGGTTAACCAAGTCTTATTCACTGTGTTTAAGTGTTTTAGGGTGAACTTGAGTTATTATGTTTTGATCCATACTCTTAGTCATTCTTATGGCTAATGGGATAGTATGCTTTACTAAGGTCTAAGACGTGTGTATTACAGACAAAGGGGTTGGTTCGTGAAATGCACGTTGAGGGTCAGAACGATGAAACATATAATCGGCGATATGGTTTTTAATAGGAAACTTTTTAGTGTTAAAATATCTCAAGACATGTTAATGTAATTACAATTGTTGGTTATGGTTGCAGCTCGTTGTGGCAGTAAGGCGTGATAAAGATTGTTCAATATGTAAGTATTGACTGTTGTTAATTGTGTAGGATTCTGTCTTACATTGTTAATTGTTAAACTTTGGTAACAAACCAGGGAATTAATGTGTATTCCAGGCGTAATGGGTTGCGTTGAAAATATTGGTGGAGGTAACAAAGTCAGAATCCTAGTGTTATTGCGTAATTACGTATTAGCTAAGATAGTGATGTATGTTCTTGGAAAAGATCTCCGGAGCATTTATCTTATAACTCTATTGGAATTCACGGGAATACAAAATACATACATGGAATCAATTTGGGTAATCATCATATATTAAAATACAAATTATATGATACGGCACAGTTCATGGTTTGAAACCACAGGTTTTAACATGGTTCATATTTAATGGACTTTTGAAACCTAATATTGGTTCGTTGTTCGTTCGTGTCATACCTACTTGGTCACTTTCGTTCTATTGTACCGGAAAAGGTAGAAAGCGAGGTACCTTCGTAATAGGACTTTTATAAATACGAATGTCGCAGGTAACCTGATATAAAGGGCGCTGTTGGTTGTGTGCTGTATATGACGTCGATCTCTAGGTCCCTGATGTATGGCTTTGTGTATCAGTTATATTTTATGAGGTTACTTACGTTGAATATGCCTCAGTGTGATTGGTCATTGTCTATATCTTGTTTCTGTGTTCTACAAGACGAATGTATGCATATTAATATACACCTGTATTCCCAGATTGCATGTATAAGCCCTCTCATCATACTCGGCTTAAGAATTTCAGTGCATATTCAGCAGAGGGTTGAAGCTGTTAAAGGTATATTTTTCACTACATCGCCATGAAAGTCAGAGTGACACTTATACTATAATAAGGAATAGGATTTCTTCACTTGGCATCGGTAAATGTAGTACATTAAAAAGCGGAAATGGTGTCTGAGTGTTTGTATGGTATTGGCGAACAAAAATTTGAAATGACACTAGAGATTGTGTCGCCCAACATTTCACATTCTCTTTGTTGTGTGTTGTTGTGGTAAGTTATGAGTAAGGTTCACTGTTCAAATCAATCTGGAAATATAACAGTCTTTGGTGTTTAACATTAAAAACGGTATTAACTTCTCATCTTATAAGGGATGGTTGTGCATATCTCTAGTCCTTAATTCACATCTACAAGGGATCATTCGGTGTAATTTACGGATATTACACTTGTTGTAAAATATGTTTGTCGGTATACATGGTGGCTATAGTAACGGTCATTCATTAATAACTATCTACAAGGTATACTGTTACTCTCTCCTTTTGCAAGTATGTTGCGGATCTGGAAGAACGCGAAGGATCAGAAAAAAATTTGTTCATCATGTTTATATTTACCATGCCTACATCCTGGTCTAGTTAATTGAATCTCCGAGGAGGTATATACGAGACTTGTGTGCCTAATGTAAGTACCGTACAGACAAGCTCACATGGGGTTTATGGAATGATGAATTAATTGGTAATGAAATAGACGTTTCTGCAGGAGTGGTTAATTATTGATCTAATACTAAAGTGATCTTTCTTCCAGTGAAATTATATCTTTTATAAAGAAGATGCAAGAACTTTCTGTAAGGTAGACATTTAACCCCGGGGACATGCATGTGGTTGACCGATCTATTGTGTAAGATCCTGATTTAAGGTCGCAATGAGGTATGTTCGGTTAATTGGTGCGTTAATTAAAGTGTATCTTGTGATGCAGATGTCTCAAGTTGACTAATAAGGATCGACGTTAAACCGGTTACAAAAGAATACAATATGAAAACCGACTGCTCTAAAGACCCTAGGGGTGTAGATGCGGAAAAAATCGAAATCTTTTGTATGGATAAATTTCTATTGGTAAACATGGACGCATACATATACAAACGGGTGGACAAGATGATTTGTAAGACTGGTTTGTAAAATAGCCAAACATAAATGGTTCAATTGTAACTCATTAACATGGAAAAAGTAAACTACCTTTAGAACGAAAAATGTATATCACTGTTACAATGTGTTTATTTAATAATCTATGGGTTCGTGTCCGGTTCCATTCTGGTATTACTTTTTACGGGCTCTCTTGGATGGTTCGAAAGGAAAGGAATCTCGTTTACCGTTTTGTAGTCTTTATATCTACGATTCTTAGGTATACATGTTTGCTTTGTGTCATGATTAATCTCAAATGCTGTGGGCTTACTAAGCTCTTAGAAAATATTCTATTACGGAGAGTTCGGTTATAACCCAATTTAATGTAGTTATTTAATATAATTTCGGGTCAAACTAATGGAGAGGGGATATATTTAACATGCATTCCGTATTCTGTGTCAAATAATAACCTTTTAAATCACTCGTTATGAATCATAATTGATACGGTGTTACCCGTGGGCGGAAGCTTTGGTAATAGTGTCTAATATGATCATCTGATGATCCCTCTTGTATATATATATCAGGGTGATTTGACAAGCAGAGGTCTTGGTAAAAGAATATATAGTTGTTTCAACTTTTTTCATCAGTAAATGGGGTTAAAAATATTGTTATGTAGGCAACTAGTGTAAACACATTCTGCTATCAGCATTCGGGTCTCGTACGTGTGTAGTTTTCTTGTGTTCAAGTAATCTGGAAATATTACAGTTGCTTTTGTTAAAAGGGAAAACTCATTAACTTCTCCATCTTAATGCATTTGAATACTCCTGAAGACCTATTCATATATGCTCACGTTTGTGCAACTACAAATTTACAATGGAACATTTTGGTTAGCCATATAGTCAATTTACAAGTGCATTAAACAAGCTATCACCAGACATTTACATCTCTCTGAACGAGGAAAGATCATGTTATTTTAACCTGTGTATCCTTGAAGAATGGGTATTAAGCCGTTCCGGTATTTATACTTATCTTCTCAAAGGGTATTTAAATCTCTTTGAAAATATATAGACTGCTTTGCAATTTACTATTCATGAATCCTTCTGTCCCTTTGATTAGATGGATTAATGGTGTTAACATAAAACGTATGGCTTTTACGGTATTGTATTTACTCTCTTTTCATTGGTAAATTATGATGCTAAATAATCGTAAAACTTTTTTTACTTCCCTACATCGTGAACTTTAATTGGTGTTAAGGATGGCTATAGATGCTTTTATTCGGTACTGGTGCTGCGTGTTTTGTTATATTTTGTTTGTTTGTAATTTTAACTGAAGTATCTTTGTTATTCAGCTGGGTAGCCTAATAGTATCTAAGTATGATTTCTATATCATGTATAGTGGATAAGCTTCGTATGATTTACCGATTCTGTTTGTAGGTTATTGGAAATACTGAAATTATAACTTTATAAACATAAAAAGGAATACAAAGAGTTAGATAAAAAAACAAAAGGTATTAAAGGAAAACAAATATATTTGTTAAAAATTTTCTTTGATAAAACTCTCTTTAAATAGAAGTTTTTTTAAAACAAATTAAAATAATATTTTTGCAATTCAAATATTTTTAAATTAAAAAAAAAAAAATAATATAAATTTAAAAAGTTACAAAAAGTTAATAAAAGTTTTTTTTAAAAACAAAAAGGTTTTAAATGGAATGAAATAAATAAATAAATAGTTGTATTAAATAAATAAAATGAAAGTGTAAATGGAAATTAAAATTTTAAAAAATAAATAAATAAACTAGTACAATCACAGGCGTGTGCTACTGATTTGGTTAAAGGTGAAATGATTTTCTGCCCAATAATATAGTTTTCTGTGCTCTTTCCAATGTTATTTATTACAATCAGTATTTATCTTCTTATTTCATTATTGTTATACTTGTTTTTATTCAGCTGTTAAGTGTATGGTATGTTTGTTCATTGTTAACATTATTTTCGTTATTTAATTGGATTGCTTTTTTGGTCTTATGATTGTAATAACTTGTACGTTATCATAGTATTCATTGTGATCAGGTATGATATATTTACACAAGATGTGACTAAATTTTTGATAAATGTTACTTTATCAATGTAAGATCTACTGTGATATTTTAATGAAAGAAGTTAAGGTGTAGGCGCTTATCCTTCCTTCTCTCAATGGGTTAGTTCTTTACTGGTTTGTTAGGGTTATGCTTACTGGTTAATTGGGTTTAACGTTGTTTATTCATCATTTAAGAGGTTGTTAGTGGTTTGTGGGAGTGTACATTAATTTCATATGTTTCAGGAGCTATGTTGTTTATTGATTTGAAACTCTTTTTACGACCATATATTCTCATTATGGTGAAGGAGGAGGTTGTTTTTTGAAATACTTTTATGGAGTATTTGATAGAGAGTTTCTTAGGTATATATTTTGAAAGCTTAAACATAATGATACCAGAAATTGTTTACAATGGCATATAAACAAAAATAAATTAAAGTTTTTTGTTATTATACAAAAATGACATGAATCAATAGGTCATATATGCATCGTAACTGTTTGATTGACTATGCTGACTCGTTATGCCAAGCTCAAGGCTCCAAGATCCCTGTATTTAAACATTTGTTACGTCTGATATGAAGAATTTTTTTAGTTATAAATCTAAAAAGTTTATAAAAAATGTTATTCTTTTTTTTTTTTAATCTTTTTAATTTTTTAAAAAAAATTTTTAAATCTTTAATTTTTTTTGATTATCTTTCTTTTTTTACTTTTTATTCTTTTGCTGGGTACTTGGATCATCATACAGTTAAAAGATTTCCAAGTTTGTCTTTGCTCTATTCAATTTTCAGGGTTGTGTGTGTCTTTTGGACCTCCATTGGGGTTATTGGTCTTTAACCCATATAGTTTGATACTTAATAGGTAATTTATACAGTTCAGCTTTCTACTGCAATATTTAACTTGTTATCCATCATCCCCATTTGCAGTGTCATGTAACTTCGTTAAACAATGGTGTACCTCACCATGTCTCACCCCTACGCAGTGTAACCCGAATACTACTAACCTAACCCATTGGTAGATATATTATTCTAGGCCATAGTGACCAAGTACCAGCTAAAATTTCACCTATAGATAGTAGCTATATATATAATAATATAATATGTTATATACCATATATATATAATAGTTATATATATATATTATATATGATATATATATACACGTAGAATATATAATATAACATATATAAGTAATATATATGATATATAATATATATATATAGTATAATATATATAAATATACTATAGTATCAAGAGGCTTGATCTGGGATCATGGCCATTGTTCCGAGCCAGAGAGTCAGTCAGTCCAAGCTCTGGCTGTCTGTGCGAGGCTCTATAGATCAACCAAAGCGGAAGCGGCGAGTCTGCGGTAAGCTCTCTGAGTAGACTGACCTGAATATCGAACAGCGTGAGATGCCGTGACGGGTCGCAGGAATAGCTCAGAAGGTTATTAAAAGCAAAAACAACTCAGAATTAACACATAGGCTCTTCTGTTGGTAATAATAAATATAATGAATAATAATAAAATAATAAAAATCAATATAATAATAATAATAATATAATAATAATATAATAATCAATAATAATACAGACAAACAGTGACATACAGGACAGTGCCCTCTCTTCTCTCCTAAAGTCTGGTGTCTTGATAAACCGGGAATTAGTCCGTAATCTCAACCTGTCCCAATCGTTAAGCTCAATAGTTACGGTCGACCTCGTTTCACCCCCCTCTATATATCATCCTACGGACGACTTTGAAATTAAACCTGTCGGTAGTGCTTAATGTACCCATATATAGGAATATATTCCAGTTTCAGTGGACCTATGATGGCTCGATTACCTCATATCGTAAAAGGTGTAGTTGTTAAAACTAGGTTATACCATCATTCCTCTCTATTTATTGTTTTGCTTTTATCTCTATTTATATGTTAAGCTGTCAGGCTGTGAAGCCAAGGGTGGTTCGGAGGTGTGGAACTTATTCACTGCGTCGTTAACCACTACCGTTGCTGACATTCTACGTAGCACAATGGGTTTTGGTATCTGGCAGCGATGGTGTTGGTTGGTTATTGGTAAGTCCAGGATATGTTTCGCTTCTTGCTGCGTCCTTCTTCCTTGCCCTTTCTCTATTCTAATTCTCTTCCAGAGGCCTCTGTGTCCTGTCTTGTGGTATATTTATTCTCTTCACTTTAAAGTCTTCCTCTTTCTCATTTGTCTTAAGTATTGGGCGTCAATGTCGAATTTTGGTGTTGGGCTCAACACCGAACTTAATAGGTCTCTGGCCCTTATTATTGTGAAACTTGTGTAATATCAGATCATACTATATATATATATATATAAGTATAATATTATAGTATATATATATTTATTATATACATACTTATATAAATATGCTAATTTAAATATAATAGATACTTATATTAGATATATATATATAGGCATTATATACTATATATATTAATATATATAATATTATATTAATATAGTATATATATAATAAATATATATAGTATATTATATATATATATATCATATATTCTATTATATATAGTATATAGTAATATATATATATATATATATATAGTATAGAATATATAATCAATAATATATTAAGTTATATATACTATATATATTAGTATATATTATATATATTATATATTAGTAAATATATATATAGTATATAAATATATATATACTATATCTATCTATATTCATAGTATATATAATACGTACTATATGAACTATAATATATAGTATAGCTGTTATAACTAGGTAATAACTGTATAGTTATATATTATATATGACAATATAATATAATAGGTATATATAGTATATATATATATTATAGTATATATTATATATATAAGTTAATAGTATAGAGTACATATATATATAGTATAAACTATCTGGTCATTTTATAAACTTAAAATGGGTAATTTATAATTTATGACATGGATATTCTTTTAATTTATCTTATATATATTAACCTTTGTATTGGATATTGGGACGTGGATTTGGTTTTACAAATAAATTCTTTATCAAAAGTTTCATTTGCTTTATTTTTCATATATTTATTTATGTATCGGGATGGGAATATCTCTCTCTCTCTCTCTCCGGTCGTCTCTCTCTCTCTCGTTGCTCTCTTGTCTATCCTCTTCTCTCGCTCTCTTCTTCCTTCTGCTCGTCTGTCTCTCTCTCCTCTTCTAAGTATATTCTGCCTAAGAGTTCAATGCAATGGATACGCTAATGGTTAATAATTTATTACTTGTACTTTTCTCATTTCAACAGACATTTTTCATTAATAAATATTATTTTAATAATGCTAACCATTAGTTATTTGACTTTTCTTCATATAAGAAAACTAGAAAAAGTTTTAAAACTGTACTATATGGTGTGTCGCTTATTCCAAGTAGCGAGGCGTAAAATAGAGCACCCTATAAAGTGAAAGAGGTGGCTTCCAACAGCAAAACAACATATCCAGAGCTGTCTATTTAAGTTCTTCAACAAACAAAGGAAGTTATTACGAAGAACTTCAAAACACCTCAGTGTAGTAATTTCCAAACTTACATAGTTAAGAATTATGTTTGTATATCTACTCAAATTAGGCCTTTTATTTTTTGACGAGCTCAAGAAGTGAAGGTTAAATAAGAGCTTATGAATCGAAGATTCGTACGGCGGTATAACGAATGTGTGTTCACCACGCGAAACAGAGTGTGTGAGGGTACCCCTTGTTTATACACATGGGTGGATCGAAATATTTAAGGTGTCATTACCTTGGTTATTTATTTTTATTTATTTATTTATTTAGTTAATTATTTTTTTATTTGTTAATTACTTATGTATAATTGTTGTTCAACACGCCGCTTCGTGCTGATGAGTCCTTGCGTCGTCTTGGGTCGGGATCCGTTCACGCCTGGTCGCCACACCTTTTTTTTTGTCCCAAGCACCGATGATTACAACATGTTTTCTGTCCTCAAACTGACATCACCCATCTTGTTTAACGTAACCTCATGGTATACGAGTTACGTGCCGTTCATCCCCCTGATCTGCTCCTCTAAGGTGAAAATGACCAGAAACTAAAACTTGTACTAGCATCCTTCAATTATTTTAACGGGACGGAGGTTAGGATGACTGTGTCAACCCCCAGAGTAGATTAGTGTTGGCCCCTCCAAGTAGGAAGTCATACTGTAGAAGGACGGCAACTTGCTTCATACACCTCTTCATATAATGTATACTCCGCTGGTGGTCAGACCTAGTTTAATGACATACACCGTCCCGGAAGGGTAAAATAACTTTCACTCCAAGGTAGAAATGACACGTACAGCCCCCGCGAAGGGTAAAACACACATGCACCTGCCATAGTGAAAATTGCTGTAGAATGTGGATGAAACTTGGTTATAGACACTTTGTTATAATGTAGGCCTGACATAGACGAGGTTAGTGACACTAACAACCATACTTTGTTGTGTGGAACCTCAAAATCTTGGAAAGACATCATGCATATAAACTTGTGTTATACCACCCTTCTTAGTAAGTATCTTTCTGGTTGCACCAGGTAGTTTGATCTAGAACCATTTTATCAAGGTGCTTCCAATCCTAGAAATTAACAATATGAAGGTACGGAAACGTGTTAACACCTTTCTTATAAAGTAACTTTCATCTTCACATGGAGCTATACGGTGTCGGTCTAAAACTCACTGTGTGTCCTGCCCAAAGATCTGTTTAATAGATATGAAGATGAATTTTTAAGCAGACAGGAGATGAAGTAAATATAGGACTTGAAAAGTCACCCGTTTTCTATGAGTGTTTTATGACTTGGACATTACTAATTCAAAGAATCTCGGTTTCTTTAACATTGTCGGACTAAATTATATTTTTTGTCCTAATGTATTTATAATTCCATTTTACATTTCTCTTGTTGGGTTATAATTTTTAATTTTAAATTTTAAGTTTAATTTTCAAATTTTTAATTTTTTATTTTTTTTATTTATTTATTTATCTTTTTATTTTTTTTATTAATTTTATCTGTTTGTGTAAGGTTTACGCTCTATGTCATATTTTTTTTTACTAAATTTTTTATTCATATTTATGGTTTATAACTGTTAAAATTGTTGGCTTTCACACATTCTTAGGGCAGTAAATCAGGCTCAATCATATCTCCCATCATAAGCCTCTCCCATCCCGACCTCATGGCATCTAATTAGATCCATTAATGCTATTTGATTCTCTCTCTCTCTCCTCTCTATTTATCATAAGCTTAACTCAAAGACTTTTATTTATTTTATCTTTATTTTATCTTAAACTTATTTTTTCCCTAAATTTATCTCTTTTCTCTTGTCTATTCATTAAAAATTTTATTTTATTTCCATTCTAAAATATTTACATAATTGCATAGCAAAGGACCCATCGCACCCTAAGACCCATCCATGGATCTATTGGATGCTACTGTTGACTTTTATTCAAGCTCATATTTTTATAAATTACACACAAATTTAGTTTACTTATTGTATGTTTTAATTATTTTCTGTTTTTTGCTTAAAACATTTTTTTGTTTCATATAAAAATTTTATTTTTTTTATTTATAATTATAAAATTGGCTTTTAAGACACTCCAAAATCAGTATCATAACAGTAAATTCAAACCACCCCTACACTCACTACCCCACCATGGATCTTTTGATCTATTTTGTATCTTTATATCTGTAATCTAAATTTGTATGACCATAGTCTTCTCATCAATATCTATACACTTATTAGTAGGTCTGTATAAAAATAATATTTCTTAAATATTCAGGATTACAAAATCTTGTACATACTTCACATTTTTACACAAATTCATGTAATTGTTTCTTTAAATTAGTTAATTTTATACTTCATTTTTTTTTCATATATTTTTCTTTCAAATCATAATTTTAGAATTTTTATTTTAAATTTTATTAACACTGGTTATTAATCACTCTGTTCTTGTATTGGTTTCAATTTCTAAAGGTAACGGTGCATCAGCACCTGAGCTAAGGGATATAATGTACATTGGACAAACCTAACACCTTAAGAACGAATAAACTGCTAACATACTAAACTATATATGATTGGAAACATGTATGTAACTAACAACATACAAATAGAATATATTTATCTTTCCAAAAATATTTCAAATAAATATCAATGTTAAAAATACACCTCGAAGTATATATCAAATAAATTTATTCATACATTGGCAATTATCATACTGTGTGGGATGCAAGCTGATTTATGAAGGTTAAGATTAATAAATGGATGGGCTTAACATAGGTTGTCACAACACAAAAAAGAACTTGGCATAACATTACTAACTATGTCATATATCCCAACTGATACATATTCTACATAACAATGCTTTTTATCCAAACATACATGAAAATAGTTCTTGAATACATATCATTAGTAAATTGTAATTAGTTTACTGGATCCTAATATGCAGTAAATCAGGGTAAATCAAACCATCCCGGGCACCACCTTCCCCGCTCCCCTCCCACCTTCTAATGATTATTGGATCTTATTTGATGTCCAATCTATTTCTGATTAATCAATTGTGTTGATAACGGTAACAAAAGTATTATATTCCTTTATATCTACCAAGAGTAATATGTGGCTTACGTCAACAAAGGGTTTTCACATCAATAGAATCGTAAAATAGAATGTAAACTGGATCAAACTAACATCCTTACGGCACTAATCAACATGCTAACTTTAACAATGTTCATACTTAACAACAATTAAAGCGTATAACATATGGCATACAAAATCAACATTTCACACTTTTTCAATGTCCAATATCTCTATACATACCAAGGGTTATTTTACACAACAGGATAATATTCTAAAAAAAAAATTTATCATAACTTTATATTATATACTTTTGACCAACGGAATATATGGCTATCGGGTAACAAAGTTTAATACATTTACATATGGGTATATTTAACAAAAATTTATCATAACGTTACCTTACTAATAATCCCCAACGAATAATTGGGCAAACCAATAACAAGGTTTTTATCCAAACATAACAAAAAAATATTCGTTTTGGTGGAATAAAATATTCACATGGTAAATGTGTAATATCTTACTATCCAAAGCATGGATAAATCAAACCACAGCCCTACCCCTGCTCCGGCCCTTCCATGGATTATTGATCTCTACTTGATTCAATATATTCGGATTAATCATTTGAACATAAATAAAAATAAAAAAGTAATTCTTTAACACCATAATCTTATATGCTAATATAAAAAGGTTTCAACACAATAAAGCTAACATATCACGACAAACCTAACATATTTACGCACGAATATTCCGTCAACATTAACGAAAAGCTTACGAACTATTAAATGATACTAACATTTATACAAAACTCAAATCTTCCCCACTATTTTCCAATCATATCATCACCACGCTAAAGTTCAGTAATTATCTCTGAACAAATCCTTAACAAGGATAATAAACACAAAGGAATACAGCCTCTGACTATGATTATACTCTTCGGTCAAATGTTCAGGGCATATCAATATATAGTAAAATCATTTTGGACTATGAAATTAATAGCATGTAGACATATCAAAGTATCCGAGTGAAAATAACTTACTCATTGAAACAACTTAACCTAATGCCACGTTTCTAACAATTATCAACACCGGTAACACATTGAATAATCTACAAAACTTTCATTTCGCTAAAAAATCATTATTACATTTGTGCCCATATGTAATTATAACAAAACTTAACATAAATTATGATCGAATTAACATAGGTGGTAATCACAAGGACAACCAAAATCCATTCCATATTTACTTTAAAAAGTTGGTCAATGGTTCTGATGTGGTTTCAAATATCAGTAACTTAACTGCTATTCTCCAATGCACTAAGGATGATTAAAACGGGGCTATCAGTACCAAACGGTATGAGTACATTATATATCGCACAATAACATACAATGAGCCTATCTAACCTGTTGTAAAACTCAGCAAAACACTTTTTCAAATCATATTAATGGTTAATTTTACATTATCAATAGTAAGCTTTAACCACATCAAACAAATATTTATCATAACCTAACTAACTTGGACTTGGTACAAACTTAATTAAATTGGAAACTTGAACTAAGAAATAACAACCATGGCTAGCAATACAGTTTTTGCATCGTAACAAACGGTTCTTTGTTGATCACTGGAAATTACTAACACTTGACCAATCTAAACTTACCTCAATCTCCCATTTTCTATATATTAGCCATAATCAAACTAGATTTAATATAACATAGTTTTATTTTGCATAAAACTATACCTAGTCAACATATTGGTGGACGATGAATAAACGCATCCATAGAACAAATTTAACATCCGGTTTTAAATCATAACATTGTGATATACCCAGATAGATGGCAGGGAGACCCATCATCTTGGTGGTACGCCCAAGGTAGGTGGTTGTATATGTTGGTAATGCAACAGGCGCCAAAATATAAATTTGTTAGGTTGTAAAAATTCAAAATTGTTTAATCAAATAAGGTCATGAAATAAAAAAATAGAAATAAAATAAAATAAAATTTTGTTTTACGTTATGAAATATTGGGTAGAGTATTTGGGTGTGTATGTTTATTATTGGTCGTTTTGATTTACTGGGTATTTACTGTATTTATCCGTGCTCTTAATGTATCAGGTAAAAAAACGAAATTTTTTAAATGTTTAAACGATCTTTTTTCAAAAAATCTAGGAAAAATATTTTAAACAAAATATAATTTGATAGAGATCTCTTTCTTGTTATTATTATACTTTGTTAAGACTTCTAATTAAGGGGTATAATATGTCGATGAGATCGAGTGATCAATAGATTAATGACAATTGGTAGTGGTATGTTAGTTAGGGTAGCCTGTTTTTTATCTTACTGATTTACTGTGCTTTAAGTATGGTAAAAAAATTATTTTTTTTAAGTGTTGGGTAAATAAATAAGATTAATAAAATTCTTATTGAAAATATATTTTTTTATCACAGAAAAGAAGAATAAAAATAAAAAATTTGTTGTTTTAATGGTTATAACAAATATGGACTTAATCAATAGGATTAATATGTCAAAATCATGTTTTTTTGAGTTATGTTGTTTGATTTACTTTTGTATTTACTCATTACTTGGGTCTGTTGGTATGTTTTGTAAAAAGGTGCAAAAGTTTTTACGTATAACCTAGGAATTGAATAAAAAATTAAGGTAAATAAAAAATTCTTTCTAAAGTCAATAAATTAAAAAAATAGAATTAAATAAAAATAAAAAAAAAAATTCGAAAAATAAATTTAAATTAAATTAATAGAATAAAATGATGAATTATAAAATAGTTTTACTAATAATTGTCATATAGTTTCTCTACTTTAAAAAGAAAGACGAGGATTGGAAATTGAAAGGTCAGTCTCCAACGCTTTATGGGATAAATGCGTTTGGTCTCTTCCCTTTAGGGTCTTATTATACTTCTCTTTCGTTGTTCTCGCAATTTCATTCCTTAGCATAATTTCCAAGGGTTTTTTCCTCAGCCGAACACCCTTGTGACTTAGCGACACGGTAACTTCTTGTTCGGAACGGAAGGTTACCTTATATAGAAGGTGAATACAACGGTTTCGTGTCCTTTTATTCAATTTCCTTGTAGGTATTTGTCACATCCCATTGGATTCCAAGTTGCGTTTCCTGTTGTCAATTTACGTCGGTGCACCGTTTGTTAGGATACATTAAAAAAGTGTGTATGCCAAGGGTTATATTCTCTATATCTTTCAAGATTTAAGTCCTCATGGCATCACATCACGCCCAGTGTGTGTATGTGTCACTTTACCCTTTTTACGTCGGAAGGGCTCTTATAAGGGAAATGGTGGATTCGTAAGGTTTCATTCATTCTTAGCGGTCTTTCTCTGTGTGTGAGTTGGAACAGCACTCCCATCTTGGTTGGGTGTACGGCCATTAACTCGTACTTGTTAAGGTCTTAGATACCTTATATTAAGTGTATTACACAAGTGTTTTCGGTCTTCTACGGGAGTATTTCCTACTGAGTAGGCTCGTCCTCTGGAGTGTGCACGGTTTTTGTTCTTGTAACCTAGTGTCTACGGACTAGTCTTGTTATAAGGAAGGGTTTATACCAAGGGTTTCATGCCTTCAACCGTCATTTCACTTAAGAGTTGCCAGGGCACCCTCCGAGGTTTGTGTAGTTGTTCACGGAATTAGTCTATGCTACTATGTTAGTACGCAAAGTGTTTGTCCAGTTTTTAGTTAGATACATGGCTTTAAACTCAACCAGGTTTTGCGTCATGCGTGTCTGTGTCGTAACGTAGACACGGTCAATGGGTCCTTACGCGAACACGACGTTAAGAAGACCATCAGGCATGGAACGTATTGCGTTTGTGTTGTGAACAACAACTATAAGGTACTAATATTAACCTAAAAAAATACTACATATAATAAATAAATAAAAATAAATAACCTAGGGTATATATCTTAAATATTTCTCATGTCCACCATGTTTAATAAATCAAGTGGTATTGCACACACTCATGCCGTTGTTACATGTTACCACGCTCTTATTAACCTCTATTATGATATATAGATATATTATATATATATATATTATATATATATATATATAATTAGTATATAATGATAATATAGTTATATATGAATTATATAATTATATATAATATATATATATAATATATAATTTATTATAAATATATATATATATTATGATATATATATATCATATATATCTATAAATTATAGTAATATGATAATAATAATATTATATAGTATAATATATATATGATATATAATATAGTATAGTATAATATATAATATATAATAAGATATTATATATAGTTATATATAGTCACATGAGGCTGCGTGCGCCCGTTGGTGGATCCGGCATGTGAGGAATTGTGCCGTTCTCGCCTGCTGGCCATGAAGGGCTTGTGGGTCATGGCGAACCGCGTCCTGTCTCCGCGCGTGCGTGTTATATATATATAATATATATTAATATATATATAATATTATGTATATAGATATAGAATATATATATATATATATATATATTATAATATGATATATGATATTATACTATATATATATATATATATATATATAGTATGATATACGTATAATTATATATATATAATATAATAGAGAATATGAATGAGAGATTGAGATAGAGTAAGTGTAGAAATAAAAATATTGTTATATAGTGAGAAGTAGATGAAGATAAGGAATAAGAGAGATGAGAGAGATTATATAAAAGTAGTGATATAGAAAAGGAGGAGTATAGAGGATTAGTAGAGAAGGTATATGATAATGAGATATTCTTTCGCCTGGTTGTGGCTATTCAATATTTGGGTCAGGTGTACACATGTGAGTGATAGGTAAAATTACTTTATTTTTCAATTAAGGAAAAATAAAAGATAGTAAGGGAAGTTAAAAAAATTTTAAAACTAAGTGTTAATCTATACACTGTCACTTAATTCTTTTAATATTAAACCACTACATTTTATAATTAAGTGTAGCTTCGTAGTGCTTTCGTGTTTACGTGTGTTACTTACACCTCCTTTTGTTAGTCTTGGGTAGGTATTATTAAGATCATTCAAGTTAATGTGAAGTATTTTTGTGTTAATGAGTTTTGTGTTGTTTGTGGTTCATTTTTTAAAGGGTGATGACAGTTATCATTTTATGGATATGGAATTATATGTGGAATTGTTTAATTTGGAATTAGAAGTAACTATTCACCTAATTTTTATTTCAGTTATTTTATTAAATTTATACTTAGCTAATCGCTTATTTATTTTTGGGATATTGTTTTTGTTTTTTTAATATATTTATTTTCGATGGTTTACTTTTGTACATGTAATAAGGGTAGAGCTGATTTTAAGGTTGGTCTTTTATTATTCTTTTTTTTTTTTGTGGTGCAGGTTCTTTATTGAGATCATTGTGTCTACCTATGGTAAACGGAGTTGTGTGCATTGGTGAGCAATTGGATTTGTAAACTCATGTGGAGTAAAGTGTTTAGTGTTTTCCTGAGTGAGGTTATAGTTCAAGTGAATTATTTTGTAAGGTGGAAGATATTGTATTTTTGTGGTAAAGTTGTTTTTGTTGTCGCCATCGTATTTGGTTCGTTTACAGGTTGAATATGTATTTAGCAATGATTGTTGGTTGTTCTTTTGTTATTTTTGTTTTCGTTTTTGTTTTGTATGGGCTTTTATTATATATTTGTATAATTAAAATTTGAAGGTGTATGAAAAAGTGAGTTGGTTTCATGTGTGGTCAGAGGATAGAAGATACTATTTCGGATGATGTAGTTCTGTTATGCGTTGTTGCTAATGTTATAATTTTTGTTGGTTTAGTGGAAATACCATTGATGTAAGATTTGTATGTTTTTTTTGCTGTAACTAAAGGTTTGATGTGGATTGGGGAATTTGACAAGTTAATAAACGTTATCAAATAATTGGGAGTGTGTATTTTCCTGAAAGTTTCATCATGGTAATTTGATTTTATGGAGTAGTTATTGAGTAATTATAATATTGTTAATTTTTTTTCGGTTTGTAATTCTACACAACATCATCCACCTTATCGTTAGCATGTATGATAGTTTTTGGTCAATTACTTATGGTAGGTTTTTTCCAATAATTCCATTCATATATTTGCCAGAGTTGGTGCTTTAAATTGTGCGAAACATTTTGGAAAGCTTGTATTTTTTTTGTGAATATTGTATTGTTTTTCAAGTATTGAAAAAGATTTTGATCGGTATTGGTTAGTAAATGAGTTTTTAATCAAATGTTAATATTTAAGAAAGTATTAATTGTTATTTGGTTTGTTAAGGTGTTTCTAAGGAGGGATCTAATGGTTTTTTGTTACCTGTAACTTTAATGGATAATTGGATTTTACATCAAAACTTATTGAATGATTGTGTGTTTGTGATTTGAGATAATGGATATTGGGTGTGTGGTATAAAATCAGGTGTTTATGTCTTACATTGGGCTTGGTGGTTATAGTTGTACATATGAGTTTTTTAGATGTTCGATGAGGCTCGGTATAGTTTAATACGTTTACAATTTGTAGCTCAGAGATTAATCGTTGAGTTATTTTTGTTTGGTTGTGTGACCGATGTGTGACAATTATGGAGGGAATTTAAGATATTTTCGTAATGAGTGTGATTTTCGGTGTTTATATGCTTTTGTGTGGGATATTGTTAGTTTACTATTAGTAATTTATTCGTTTTAATTTTTGTGTGTGTTTTTTGTTATGTTGAGTAATGTGTTTTTTGATATTTGTGATTAAAGGTGTACAGTTTATTGTAATTAGTTTTTTGTTTTAGATTTCCATATTTTCTTTATCAGATATGTTATGTATTGCAGTTTATTTTTTTTTGTAAGGAATGGGGTTTAATAATTTTATAAGTTGTTGTCTGTCATATTGTATTAGTCATTAGGGATTATTTGTAGTTCCAGAATCCTTTCATATGTCTTATATAAGATCTTTTTTATTTGTCTTTTTTTTTTCTTTTCCACCTTGTTTCTTTTCTGTTAATATTAAAATAAAATTTCCTCACCTTCTGGAAATACAGTCAGTTATCCTATTAGGGATTTTTCAATGAGGTAGATCTAAATTTATTGGATATAATTTGTTAATTGGATAGATGTGTTGTTAGTAATAAGGGTACCCACGTGATGTGTTTAGATAGTTAAATTTTTTTTAAATTTCAACGTTATTTAGAGTTTCTTTTTTTTTTATTTTTTGTCTTAATCGTAGTAATTTTTTAACTGTTAAATTATTGGGTATCGTAAATTTTACTTACTTGTGTCCCCCATGGTGGTACACCTGTGTAAATATTGAATCGTTGCATCACGGAAAAAAATCCTCATAAATTTAAAAAGTGCGTGTTTAAGTAGTAATTCACTATATATATAAATATATATCTATATATATATATATATATATATTATATATATATATTATATAAATATATTAAATATATATTAATATAATATCTTAATATAAATATATATAATTATATTATATACATATAGTATATATATATGGTATATAATATTATATAGTATATAGTATATATATATATCTATATATATATATATATAATAATTATATATATAATAATAATATATATATATATTATATAATATATATATATGATATTATACTATTAGTATTATATATATAATACCAGTACACCGGAAAATTTTCAGGTCTGTAACATAGAAAAGCTATAACAGTTATAAGCTAAACTAAATATCATTTGTATTAATTAACATTTGCTGTTAAATTAAAAAAAAAATTAAATTTTTGCTAATATTGGTATTATAACTTCCATTATTGATCTTAGTAAAAATTTCAGGGGCTCTAATTTGGTTACTTTTTAGGGATATTTAAAAGTGTGAAGTCTCTTAGCCCAGCTTGCAGAATTCTTTCGGTCTTCCGAATATAGGAAGTACTAAAATTTTGTTTTTTTCCTTTTTTTATATCTTCTTATGGGTTTCTGATGGCCTACTTGATGTTGACATATGGTTTTACGGAGTGTCCCGCCCTTCGGTCCGTAGGTCGAGAAACGCGTGATCTAATCATGTTGTTTATCGGTGTATTTGGGTCCGGTTTTAAAATTAAAACATTCAACATTTGGCAACTTTCCGGCTCACTCGGGAGTAACGGAAAGTGACAATAATGTCAAAAAAGTAAATTTTTCAACAAATTAAACAATTCAAATTATAAAAAGGGTTATATGTTTATTTTTTTCCTTTTCTCCGGTAGAAAACATTATTATTAATTCATAATTATATTTACTTTTCGGTGTACTTATTTAGTTTTAGGTTTAACTCGGCTTGAAATTTTTCGTGATGTCTGGACCATATTAATATAGTATATACTGATATATACTATATATATATAGATAATTATCGTATATTAATATATATAATATATATATATATTAATATTATATATATATATATATTATATATAATATAGTTAATATATATATAATATTATATTATATATTAATATATATGTATATATTTCAACTCTACGATCAAATATTCTTTATTTCTGGGTAAGGGCTCAGGGTTTTAACTAGGGCTAAAGAAAATTAGATTACAACTGGCAACAACTTGGGCTCTTATCTTTTTGTTTTTTATGGAAACAATCCTGCTTCAATTTTTCTTACATAAAAATAATGTTCAAACTCTCAGACAAGGTGTGTTTTGGTGTGTTCGTCGAACATAAATCTTTCGACACATCACATACAGCACACAAAGCAACACACACACACAACACAACCCACAACAGCCACACAACACGTCATTACTCTAACACACCATACAATATACTTAGCCATTGCAAAAATGATTGACATTCAAAAAAAGGTACAAACGCATTAAACAAAGTGTAGGGTTCAAACGGGAAAGCAACGTGAACTTTGGATTTTTTTCCATTTTTTCCATTTTAAATGAAATAAAACAAATTTTCACATTTTATATATAAAAATTTTATTCATAAAGCTAATATAACTACAACCGGCTTTAATTCCTATACTTTATTTCAACTGGGAAACCTTCAAACTATAGTATCCAGGGTCATAATTTATATATACGTTATATAGTATTAATATATGATTATTATATATTATATATATAAAAGTATATATATTATATATAATATATTATATAATATATGTTTGTGTGTAATACATATATAATAAATATTATAAATATATATAGTTATATATGTATATTATATATTATTATATATATATAATATATTTATATTATATATATATATTAATTATATAGTATGTTAATGAAGGTGGAAGGATATGAATGGATAAGGTCATCATTTATGGGGCCTTCTCGGGATTGTACACCGTGTTCATGTGGGCGGGACTGTTTAAAATATACCTTGGCGGATACATTAGCCCATCCTGCAACAATTAAAGTTTGGGATTCTTCATTATATGCTTCTTCTTAACTATCTATATAATTTGTCTATTATATTGCAATATTTAACACCTATATACTATTATATATATAAATATTATATATATATATATATATATTATATATAATATATATATATATATTATATAATATTAAATATTTATATATAGTATATAATAATACTATATATATATTATATACAAAATAATTAATTATATATATATATTATATTATTATATATATATTTATATATAGTATAATAATAATAAATAATATTATTATATACTATATTAATATAATATATATGATATGATATATATTATATATATATTATATATAATATTATAATAAATATATGTATATATAATATTATAATAAATTAATAGTATATAAAATGATAAATATATATATATAATAGTATATATAATATATATAATAGATAATATATATATATATATATATAAAGAAACCGTCCCCTCACGGTGTGATCCTAACAGTGAAAATATTGTGTTTAAATTAACTTCGGTTAGCGATTATGGGAATGCAATTCAAAGATGAAATAGTCCCCATTCCTCCACACGGGACCAGTTTTGGCTAAATTGCTGGTTAACACTCGTCGCTGTGGTTTGGTCTTAGGTTCGTTACACTAGCTACATGGCGGTCTTTTCATATAAATCAATTTTAATTAATAATAAAATACAATACAAACATACACTACACACATACATACATACATCCATACTACATACATAATACCTACATATCATACAACATAACATACCTACTACATACATAATACATTAACTATATAGGCAGTAATATACTATACACACATCAGTATATATATATACTATATAGAATTATAATATGTATATATATATATAACTATTATTATATATATATATACATATATATATATATATTATTATATATTACTTATATAATATAATATATATATATATTATTATATATTATATATATTATATTATAGATATAATATATATATATATATAATATATATATAATATATATATATATATATATATATAATATATATTATAAATATATATAGATATAATATATATATAATAATATATATGTTAAATATATATATATTCATATATATATATATACTTATATAGTATTTTATATATATTATATATATTTATATATATTATATATATATTATATATAATATATATATATATATATATAGAATATATATAAGTGTAATAGATAGAGGTGGGATAGATAGAGGATGACGATGGTTTTCATGTTTGCTCACCTTAGGTAACATGGATTCCCTCTCAGTTTATTTTTATGTTTCTAGTTGTCACTAACGGTACAATTCAAAATTTGGGTCTTTTATGAGTATATTTTTGGTGTTGCTATATATTCTGCAAGCTATTTCTTTACTTCATATGGTAGTTACCTAATCTAAAAATACATTTACTTTCACCGTCCAATGACAGAAAAGGAGGATTTATCTTTATTCACAAACAAATCCTTCTTACATATCTTCCACTGATGACTAGCAGTATCAGTGTTATCCTTTATATCCTTAATACTCCTAACGCCTGGCATAGCATCCTGTATCAGTCGCCTTATAGGCATTGGTTCTTGGGTGGCTTTCGATCATTCGACTCTGGTCATCTCATGATCGAAACTAATACATAATACTTTCCTGACATATTAAGTACCTCATGGATTTGAAGAGTCTATTTTGGTAATATAATAATGATTAATAGTGGAGTATAATATATATACATATATATTATATATAATATTTTATATATATATATATAAATATATAATATTATATTATATATATATATTATGATATATTATATAATATATAAATGTTAATATCTAATTATTAGCCTGTATTATAATAATATTAAATTTAACGTAGATATTATTATTATTATACACTGCCATTGATAACATTAATTTTAACATTAAAATAACATATAATCATAACACTATTATCAATAAACTGTTAATATTATACTAATTAAAACGCTATCTCTAGATATCACTATCTATATTATAATACACTATCATACATTATCACTATCAATTCTACTAGGCATAATTAATTTTTATTCTAAATCGGTCCTGGTTATCTTTATCTGGGTTGTATATAGTTCAAATAAATTTTCTTTATCCCTTGGTAAACTTCATCCTTTACTGAGCCATATCAAGTGCATACAACGGAACAGAAGGATTTAGGATAGGAATATAACGTCAGGTCTGTGAAAGTTGAAAGCTCCTCTACCACGTCCTTTATATCCTTAAGGTGGAGACACTCGTGCTTCAGGAAAAATTTCACTCTATGGGTTTCAATAGGACGTGTACGGGACCCACTTGTATCTCTTTCAAGTTGTAAGTTGGTTTGAAAATAGTTTAGGAAATCTATATTTGCACAATATTATTTGTGTTCAAAAGGTAAAATAATTTTGAAAATGTCTTCCTAATCCATGAATTCTTCATATATAGCATCCAGGAAATTTCACGTGCACTCTCTCCAATTAGCTTTAATTGGGTTATCTTAGTTAATTTAATTTAAATTTTCATTTCCATGCCATACTAATTCTTTTCCTTTTTTCATATATAAGGTTTAAACTTATTGTGCAAATAATAAGTATGGTATGAGATGTTTGAGTACAATGAAGATGAAAATAATTAACACTTTCTAACCATAAAAATTTGCCATGAATTATCATTATTATTGCATTATAATTAATGTTACGAACGCATTTGTGGTTGGATCGAATTTACATTCGTAACTAGCAACGGTAGCATTTTATGTATACCATTCAACTGTGCAACACTTTCTCTTAGGTATTACTCTATTCAGGATGATAGGTCATAAATTAAACCTTAAGGAAGAGTTGGAAAGTAATCGTTGAAGAGTAATATCTCCGGAATATTCTAAAGTTGATTGTTGTAGGCAAAGGTTTAGAATGGGTTAAGCTTATCTGAAGGAGAAATGTATCTTTAGGGTTCGGGTCAGTTAGAAACCTAAGTATTGGAGGGATGGAGTGTTAAGGAAACAAGTTTTATATTTGTGCAATTTTAGTAAAATAAAATAAAAATCAGTATGTAAATATCACAAAAAATCTTATATTTCAACTAAGAAAGAGTGGGTTCCTATGGTATTTAATCAGTACAAATTTACACTATTTTCATGATGTTGCTCCCTTGGATTTTAAAATAAGGGTAAACATAACATGTTGTGAGTTTTAAGAGGCTTTTGTGACCTGTGATTCCTGAAGTGGTCAACTATGGCTTAATAGGCAGAAAACTTATATATATAGTACTATATATATATATATTTATATATTATAAATACTATAATTATATATATATATATATATAGATAGTATATATATATATAATATATATATATAATATATATATATAATATTAATTTATCTATATATATATGTTTTTTCTTGCTAATTATCATAGGGTACTTCTGCCTCAGGTGGAATCACTGTCGCCTTCAAACTCCATAAACTTTTTCTTTATTTTAAATCCAAGTAATGTTTTAATTCATTTATATTTTCATTCTATACAAGAACTCTTTCTTCGTTTTAAATGATATAATATTTTTTTGGTGGGTTATCGATTTCCTCATGGCTTTGTAACTTTACTAAATGGCCAAATAACTTGTTCTTCTCATCCTCTTGACTCTATTTTCTCCTTGACGTTGGAAGTAAAGTGATGGTCTTTAATCTTCTTATAAAGCTGTAACAGTTTCTCCCATACCTTTTGGTCTCATCGCTTTATGGATATTTCCTTTATCTTTCTCCTTCCCCGGTCTTTCAACTCATTCTTAAGTTTTAATTTTCTGCTCTCTTCTAATTGTAATACTAGAAAGGTTTGCGGTTTTGAATGGGTATCCATCTATGGTTCTTGTTGTTAACTCAAGTTTCTTAGCTTTTACCTTGTTTTTGTAAATTATTATTATACATATAATATGCCTATCAATTTCAACCTTTCCTTTTTGTTAGAAGTGCTCTTCTATTCAACCTGGCCGATAAGTAAAACATCTCACCTCTTCTCTTTTGCAAGATGTTCAGACTTTATCATGACTGAATGAAATAATTTATGGC
>JABUQX010128848.1:0-5000 GCA_015478945.1 Trachelipus rathkii | reverse complement strand
TCCGACATTCCAGGTATTGTTGAACAAGAAAAACAAATGACAAATACAAGGTTAAACGAGCTAAATGATAAAATGTGATTCTGGCTCAATAATCTATATATTAAAAAATAAAATAGGAACACAAACCCCAATTAAATTTTTAGCAAAGTCTCATTTCATTGAGTCAAATAAAGAACGATTTTGTCAATAACTAGAAGTGAAGGCCAATAACTTGTTTAATCCTAACATCACAAAGACTACATCAATAATGTCTAAACTTAACTCAATGATTCAAACCTATATCTGCCCTCAAGCAAAGTGAACCCCCCAATAGAATCTTCTGGTATACGATAATGGTAAACTTAAACATATCACAAGAGGACCATCCCGGGTGAAATTCACTCTTACAACAAAGCCAAATGGACCAATTCATCCAAATTCTCGTTCATGCCCAAAGACTTCACAACAAAAATATCCCCTCTCCTATAATCTCTAATACAAATTTTATATACTTATAATATCGCATGTCTTATTACTTTGTGAGTTTTTGTTTAAATACCCTCTAAATAAATAAATAACCTGATTTTTTATCAAAATGATTCATCACTCAATGCACAACCCATCATTCTTAATTTTTGAATGTTAAAATCATATTCATCAGGGTCCCTGTCACGTACACTTTTAGATCTCTTAGAAACCTCATATAAGCCATCCAATAACATTACTTTATTAACTATTCCCTTTGAATAAAAAACCACTTTTACTAACCCTCTTGATCACATTTTTATCTTCTACTAATATACAATCACATCAGTTGCTTATCAACTCCCCCCTCTCACCAATCTCAAATTATTGCATGTGAATAATTGTAAAAAACTACATCATACATTCACGCCAATCTCCTCATACACTCTGGCTACGCTACGGTATGATTGTTGTTCGCTTACCCAACAGAAAAAATTACAATAATACTGGATTCACAATCCAAACACATCCTCCCAACTTTACATATACTTCGGAAAATGACACCTCCCATTCTTGATACTTTATTACTTTTCACATTCAATACATCGACTTTCATGGTTACAGA
The DNA here is from genome assembly GCA_015478945.1 of Trachelipus rathkii. NCBI lineage: Eukaryota > Metazoa > Arthropoda > Malacostraca > Isopoda > Trachelipodidae > Trachelipus > Trachelipus rathkii. Next base: position 3,931 of record JABUQX010128848.1, on the reverse strand, counting down.
AAAACAACCCAACCGCTTTTAATCCTTTATATTTCACTCTAACCAAAAAATATATAAATGATGGATCGCTAACAGCCCTATACATCCTCGCACTCCGTATCTGTTCCTAATCACTAGACAAGAAACAAAATCCTTTTTCGTAACCTTCACATAATTAGTAATTACCCCTATATAATGAAAAGAATGCTACCAAAGAACCACAAAAAATTACACCCCCCCCCAATACCATCACTCAAGACTCACAAAATTTCTCCCTTTACCTGTACAAAATGCTTGTGTATCAAAACAACTAAACAGCATTTACCAAACATAATTATCTTCACTCAAATAAGTTCCTTCACCCAACACTACGTCCCCTCAGAACCCCCACTCCACAACTCCTTACTCATCTTTTACAAATCCCTTTGGCTCCAAACTGGTCCTCGTTTACTGTGGTAAACCAATGGATCCCATACAAGACTCTGCCACACAAAGCTATAGTGACTCATAGGTAAACTTTAACTCCTCTCTCACTCAACATAGAACCCAAACAATTCAAGTTCATCCAATCTATATTAAATAAAAACAAAATACTTCAAAAAAAAGTGAAACCGACATTATATTTTTACAATATTAGAAATAATAATTCATTAGAAATTTGTGAATATAGGCTCTGATTCTATTACAAAGATTCTATAATTCCTTGAATCATCAAATTACTTTGTCATCAATTAAAAACTGTAAACACACACCAACCAAAGCATTCCCAAAATCCTCTCATTCTGTGGACTTTATAATAACACACAATCTCCCAAAGGATGTACTTAAACCTTTACACGGAAAGCGTTGAATCTAACTCCTTAATTATAAAATTGTAGGTGTTGTATGATTAAAAAATTAGTGACTCCCTTTGTAGATTTAACACTGTATTTTTAAAACATTTTTTAAACTTTAGAATAACTTTTATTTATTCTGTTATTTAAAATAATGTAATTTCCTATCGGTGCTCGCCATGGTGTTACCTGGTACAAATAGTTTGAATCGTCACCAAGAAAAAAATCCCTCTCATCTCTCTTCTCTCTCTTCCCGTCAATCTCTCTCCTCTCTCTCTCTCTCTCTCTCTCTCTCCTCTCTCTCCTCTCTCTCTCTCTCTCTCTTCTCTCTCTCTCCCTCTCTCTTCTCTTCTCTCTCTCTTCTCTCTCTCTCTCTCTCTTCTTCTGTCCTCCTCTCTTTTTTATCTATATAATATTATAAATATATAGATATATTAATATATAATTATGATATATAATATATATATATATATATATATATTATATATATATGATATTAATATATATATATATTAATAATATTATATATAGTATATATATATATATATAATAATATCATATATATTATATTATATATATATAATTATATAATATCTATTTCTATTAGATCTATAAATTAATATATATTATAATAATATATATATTATGGGAATCTATGTATAATATAAATTATATTATAAATATATATAATATATATTATATATATTATTTATTATATATAATATAATATATATATATAATATTATATATTAATAATATATATTATATTAATTAAATAATAATATATTATATAGATTAATTGTCTAATAATAGGTACGCGGTATAGCATGTGGTCCACTCACGCGGGATGGGATGCTTGTTTTAATACCCTGTTTTTATACACATGTTATCGTGAATATTAAGATATCATTAACCTAGTTTGTTATGTATTTTTATTATTTTTTATAATATATTTTTTTACTTTTTAATTACTGTATTATAATATGGTTTTTAATGTTCTACTTTCGCTTGAGAGTCTTTCGTTTGTTTTCATCATTGTTTTTGGTGGTTTTTTTGTTTGTTTTTGTGTTTTTTTTTGTGTTTTTTTCCGTCACCTGGTACTCCCATGCACTTCCCTGGTACTCCCAAACGTTTGAATTTTTAGCATGTTCATGTGTGATCTCCATACTTACACTCCTTTGTTGTTGGACTTAACCTATGTCGTAGGTGACTAAGATAGTGGTCTGTTAACCCTTAGTGCTCTGTCCCCTCTAAGGTTTAACTTACTTAGAGTCTTAAACTTGGTTTATCACCCTCTTGATAACTAAACTTCGTCGGGGTAGTGACTAGTTACATGACCTTCAACCCAGTCCCAGATTGTAGATCTAGACCATCCAATAGAAGTTGACTTATAATAAACTTGTAGAACAGCCCTCATATAAGTCCTCTCTCAGGGCGAGTAAATTGGTGTCCTGTGTACACACCCACTGTATGTGTTTCTTTGTTGAGCTCTCCAGGTATTCAACTCTGATACACTCTTCTTATATTACTTCTTTACAGAAGTAAAGTGTTTGTACTAAACTTACATCCACTGTATGATCTATCTTAAACTCGTTGTTGTAAATTATGAATGAATATGAATTTTATACACCCTTTTTTAATTGTTCCTCGTGTTTACCGTTTAGTTACTTCGTGTAACTGTCCCATTTATACATGTGTGCCCCAATCCTAGTTAAATGTTTGTTTGAGAATAAGTACGAAACTTGGTTGTATTCACCTGCTTATAAGTACTGTGGTCTCCCGAAGTTCGTTTCTAATTTCTCACATTGTTGTGTGTGCAGTAACTAAAGATCTTGGAAATTGGGATGGTTAGGAAGGAATTAAATTGTGTAGAACTACACGGTGAAAGTAGTATAAATAAGACTAAATGTAAGCCCACCCGGTTTCTAAAGTGTTGGTATCTTGAATTTCTTCTTCAAAATCTCTTTTTCTTTTTACAATATGGCCAATTATATGTTGGTCCTAATTTATTTTAATTTCCTTACATTTTTTGTTTTAATTTTTAATTTAAATTTCTTATTTTCTGGTATTTTTTTTTTTTTATTTATTTTTTTTACTTATTTTTTAATCATTTTTATTTCTAATTTTTTTATTCATATGTTTAATATGTTAAAAAATTTTGTTTTACATCCTCTATTCACATTAATGAGAAATAGTAAATCAACCACCACACCTAACCCTCCCACCCCAGACATGGACTATTTTTATCTAATATCTAGTTTATTAACGTCATACATTTATAACATAACAAAATTAACCGATTTATAATATATTAATGTTAAAAATTTTTTCCTAAAGAGTGTTTATTCTTTTAATATTTAAAACTCAATATATTTCAGTAAATCAGTAAATGCAGTAAATCAGTAAATAAACGTCCTACCCTACAACTGCCACCTAACCTTGAATCATTAAATCATTTGATCCATTGTTTATCTATTTACATGTGATCATAATCGTATTAACCCTATTTTTGGTGTATAACATACAGTAATATTTATGTTCTATTTACACCTTACAATTCGTTATTCGTGCATTTGTTTTTATTTTACTTTTTAGCATTTTTGACGTTTTTTCTTACATAGCGTGGAACCAGCAGAAAAAGCTGCAGGTATGTCAGCAGCTGACTTGGGTAAAGCCCCCAACTCTGTAGGAATTTGGGAAATTTTTCCACTTGTAACATAACACGTCAGTCACAAAAGCCCTTTTAAAGGCTGAGGGCAAGGATTTTGGATCTTCAGATATGCAGGGAAAGCCAAGTCATGTCGGCAGTTGACTTGGAAATTTCCTCTCACTGTGTTAGATTTTGAAGCTTGATGCGTTAAAGTATGGGTTTCTAAGGTCGGTGAGACCGTTTTTGAGGTCTGGAAACCGTTTTCGGAATTTTTAAATCTGAACTCTAAGGCTTAGCTCCCCTAAAGGGTGTTTTTGGTTCCATGAAGGTTACAAATGATCGGTAGGTAACTTCTGATGATCCCAATCCATTTATCGAGATCTTTTATCCCCAAATCGCTGTTTAAATATCCTTCTTATTTGACCTGGGTGGTTTATTACATTGAAAAATATAATCGAAACATTATTAT
>JABUQX010128847.1:35000-45191 GCA_015478945.1 Trachelipus rathkii | reverse complement strand
GGTAATGCTTCGTTCAATTAAGAATTGGGTGTTTTAACCGTTTTCGCATTTATCATTGAAACACTTTGATTTTTTTGTTCACTCTCTTCTTATACCGACGAATATATATATATATATATATATATATATATATATATATATATATATATATATATATATATATATATATATATAACCTATATATATATAATTTTGAAGTATGTAAGAATTGGATAAGTTCGATTGAATTATCAAGACAGACATATATATATATATATATATATATATATATATATATATATATATATATATATATATATATATATATATATATATATATATATATATATATATATATATATAAATATATATATATATATATATATATATATATATATATATATATATATATATATATATATATATATATATATATATATATATATATATATATATATATATATATATATATATATATATATATATATATTTTCTTTACATTTTTATATATATATATATATATATATATATATGTATATATATATATATATATATATATATATATATATTTATATATATATATATATATATATATATATATATATATATATATATATATATATATATATATATATTAGTGATGCAGGTAACATCCGCATCCGCATCCGCGGAGCATCCGCACATCCGCACTTTGCCCTGCGGATGTTGCGCGGATGTTTATTGTCGAGATTTGATAAAGAATTTTATAATAAAAATACTTAAGATGAATCTGAAAAAGAAAATGAAAATGAAAATGAGTTGAAGGCAATTCAAAAACGGCTTGATATTCCATATCTTAATGTTATCAAAGACATTCCAACTCGCTGGAATAGTACACTTCATATGATGGAAAGAAGTATTGCTCAAAGAACTTCTTGCTTCGTACGCCAGTTCGTATTCCAAAGTTAACAATCTTATTAATTTAGAAAATGACATCATATCACACTGCATTAAGCTATTGAAACCATTTGAAGAAACTAACAAAAAAATCAGCGCCTCTACAGCTTCTGTCTCTTATGTAATACCATTAATCTCAAAGCTAAGGAAGCATTTTGAACCATCTTCAAATGAAAATGATGATGGTTTAAAAAGAATGAAAGATGTAATTAAACTAGAGGTAGAAAAACGCTTTGGTTCTGTGGAAATTAATGACCTTCATACTATTGCAACTTACTTAGATTCCCGTTATAAAGCAAGTTTTTTTGTAACGATATTAGAACAAGTTAAATCGTTACTTTGTGTTGCAGTTGAAAAACTTCAATCCGAACAGTCTATTAATTCGCCACCCATTAAAAGAAAAAAAAATCTACAGAACCAACACCTTCTACAAGTAAATCAATAACAGATTCACTGGAAGAATTTCTACAGTCCAGTAGCGATGAAGAAACACACGCATTACCAAAAGATGTAGTGCAAATGATTGAAAACTATCACCAAGAAAAACGATTAGATTCAAATGATGATCCAATCAGTTGGTGGAAAGTTAATCAAAATGTTTACCCACGCTTGAGTAAACTTGCAAGGAAAACTTCAATCCGAACAGTCTATTAATTAGCCATCCATTAAAAGGAAAAAAAATGAAATATACAGAACCAACATCTTCTACAAGTAAATCAATAACAGATTCACTGGAAGAATTTCTACAGTCCAGTAGTGATGAAGAAACACACGCATTACCAAAAGATGTAGTGCAAATGATTGAAAACTATCACCAAGAAAAACGACTAGATACAAATCAAATGACGATCCTATCAGTTGGTGGAGTGTTAATTAAGCAAAATGCAAAATGTTTACCCACGTAAACTTGCAAGGAAATACCTGGCCTGTCCTCCAACTAGTGTTCCAAGTGAGAGAGTATTTAGCAATGCTGGGCTAATATATGATGAAAAGAGAAACAGACTCTCAGCAGAAAAGGCAGAAAAGGCAGAAAAATTGATGTCTCTCAAGCACAACCTTCCCATATTTGAATTTCAATACTAGTGCAAAAAGTATATAATCCATGTAAAATCTCTTTCATTAAGGTCGGAGGTTAGGGAAAGAGGTTGATGGGGTCCATTTGAGTTGGGTCCCCGTCCCGCACCCTGGTAACAATTATATTAATAGATTGTGGCTAAAACTCTCTCTCTATATATATATATATATATATATATATATATATATATATATATATATATATATATATATATATATATATATATTGTGGCTAAAACTATATATATATATATATTAAACATCCGCATCCGCATCCGCATCCGCGGATGTTAAAATCAAACATCCGCATCCGCATCCGCGGATGCGAAAAAAATGACATCTGCAGCATCACTAATATATATATATATATATATATATATATATATATATATATATATATATATATATATATATATATATATATATATATATATATATATATATATATATATATATATATATATATATATATATATATATATATATATATATATATATATATTTATATATATATATATATATATATATATATATATATATATATATATATATATATATATATATATATATATATATATATATATATATATATTTATAATATATATTTATTTAGAATTACATACACAGAATAGTATAAAATTTATATATATATATATATATATATATATATATATATATATAACACCTGTAGTAATAAAATTAATAATTACTTAATTTTGTATTTGCCGGAGCCGGAGCAGCCTCTTTTTTTGCGGCTCCGACTCCGGCTCCGGCTCCAGGTCCCCCTAAAATTTCGCCTCCGACTCCGGCTCCGGCTCCAGATCCCCCAAAATTTCGCCTCCGGCTCCGGCTCCGGCTCCAGTCCCTCGAAAAAGTCAATCATAGTTCCAATAGAATAAGGGAAAAAAAGATACAGGGGAGTGTAACAACTACAGGGTAACATTCTTGTTGGAACACTTGGCAAGAAGAGAATACTAGAGAAAACACTGAGAATGGTAGTAGAGCCCAGACTGGGGGAAGAGCAGCACGGATATAGAAAGAACAGAAGCACGACGGATCTCTTGTTCGCTCTGAGAATTACGTTGGAAAAGGTATGGGAATTCAACAAACGAGCATATATAGCTTTCATAGATCTGAAGAAAGCTTTCGATTCAGTGCCTAGAGAGAGACTTTGGAGAGTGCTGGAGAGAGAATATGCAGTGGGTAGAAAGTTGAGAGAAGCCCTGGAGAGTTTGTATAAGAATAATAAATGTAATGTAAGAACAGAATATGAGAATAAGGAATGGTTTTAGGTGAGAACTGGAGTCAAACAGGGAAGCGTGTTGTCACCAATTTTGTTTGTAGCATATCTGGATGTAGTGATAAAGAAGGTGAGAGAGGATATAGGAGATTAGGACTGATATTCTGGCATGCGCAGATGACTTGGCATGCTGGAGCGAAGAGGAAGATAGGCTGAGAGAGGTGGTAACATGTTTTGCTAATAGGCTTAGAGAGGCCGGTCTGACTATGAACACATAAAAGACTGAGATCATTGTGGTTAGTAGGGGAGAGCTGAGAGTAGATGTGGAAGGGACTGAGATATAGATGGTGGAGAAATGCAAATACTTGAGTGGAGTATTTGGAAGAGGAGGAGGAAATGTACAAGAGATAACAAGTAGGATAGCTCAGTATGGGGAGCTGTAAGAACAGTGTACCCCATACTGAAAGATAAACAAATGAGTATGGAGGTGAAAAGGGTGATATTCGACGAGATGTTAACACCGATTCTACTATATGGGGCAGAGACATGGAGTACGACCACAAGAGAGGATAGTAGAATACAGTCGGCAGAGATGTAGGTTTTAAGAGTGATAGTGGGAAAGACTAGAAGAGACAGACAAAGAAACGAAAAAATAACAGGGAGGAGGTTGAAATGTAGGCTATATTAAACAAGATAGATGCAGCCAGATTGAGGTGTTGGGACCCCTGGAGAGGATGCAGGAGTAGAGAGTGGGCAAGAGGAGATGGGAGTGGAGACCCGGAGGGAACAAGGCCTAGAAGGAAGGCTAGGAAGGGAGTCGCCAGAGGTCGGTGGAGGACTCATTGGGCATGGATTACCATCAATGCGGGGGCTGAGAGTGAGAGTCTGGAGGATAGGAGGATGGAGAAAAGAGCGCTGACCTCTGACCAGGTCTTAACTTGATCTTCTGGGAAGTGTGAGTTGTAAGTTTTATATATATATATATATATATATATATATATATATATATATATATATATATATATATATATATATATATATATATATATATATATATATATATATATATATATATATATATATATATATATATATATATATATATATATATATATATATATAATTTATATATATATATATATATATATATATATATATATATATATATATATATATATACCATATATATATATATATATATATAACTATACTCTTACTCTATATATATAAAATACGTATGGACTCAATTGTTTTCTATGGGTTTGTTGCTAACACTTCAGCGGTTAATTTAAAAAAATTTAGCGACTTAAAAATGAGCCCCTTTAGTATTGTCAGTCATTTCTGAACGCCATATCAAAGAGTTTTTCAAAATATGTTTCGGAAATTTTTCAATTTGTATATATGCCATGAAACAAAAATAGAAATACTGGCTTCTGTGTCAAATCCAATACTAATGCAATGAAGAAAAAGTCAAAAAAATACTGGTAAATTCTATAAAGGCCTTCCAAGAAAATAGACCGAATAGCATGAGTGATGATGCAGTTTCTGAAAGTCGTGGCGATGAATTTTCTGATAATGAAATATCAACTGGCACTACCACGACTGCAAGCGAAGATTCGACGGAAATGGAGATTCTCAAATATTTTGCCGAATCAAAATCTTTACTAGAATCTCTAAGTCACTTTCCTGACGTTTTGCAGATTTTTTTTTTAAAAAATGCAACACCCCACTACCATCATCAGCACCAGTAGAAAGACTCTTCAGTTTGGCAGGTCGTATTCACTCTCCTAAAAGAGGCAGACTGTCTGATGAATGTTTAGCAACTTTGTATTTTTAAAAAGAAATTTAGTGTATGAGTAAAATCAGGTTTCCTAACCTTTTTAATATCTCATAATTTTCTCTTACAATTGTATAACTTATATATATATATATATATATATATATATATATATATATATATATATATATATATATATATATATATATATATATATATATATATATATATATATATATATATATATATATATATATATATTGGAATAGTTTTATGGAAATAATTGTCTTTTCTGTATTTTTAATTTGTTAATATGTTCAATAACTTGGTGAAAGATATTTATCTTACAGTTTATCCTTCCCCACAGAACGTTCCTTTACGCTAATGGGGGCGATACGCCATGTTGAAAATACCTGGCGGTAACCTGCCATTTATTTTGATAAATTATTTTCCAGTTATATGTTTATTTGTTTAAATATTCATTTGCATTTTCTCGGAAACCGACGCGTACGGCAGTAAATAGTTTTTTGTTAAAAACTGTAAATTCATATGTTGAAACCTACGGCAAAAAATGTCTTAATCCGTGAATTTTAAATTACTTGCAGTAAGTTCAGTCCGCATAAGCAAATATAGCCATTGATGTTATGGTTGGCTATTTATTGCTTATCGCTACATATTGTGTAGCAATATATGAAAACCTAATGTACAGTTAACAATCTTTACAACCTTAAATATCTAGATATAACTTAACGTATAATTTGTAATGTTTACAATCCTAAAGTATCTAGATACATGTATCGGCGATACTTGTATCGGTATCGGTATCGCCAAAGGAGGTAAGCAAGTATCGGTGTATCGGTATCGCTAAAATAAATTTTTGTGTATCGATGTATCGGTATCGCTTAAGCAAATTTTTTGTATCGATGTATATCTCTATATATATATATATATATATATATATATATATATATATCATATATATATATATATATATATATATATATATATATATATATATATATATATATAACTTTATAAAGCTGCTATATATATATATATATATATATATATATATATATATATATATATATATATTATATATATATATATATAATATATATATATATATATATATATATATATATATATATATATATATATATATATATATATATATATATATATTTTATTTTTATTTTTAGTGGCACCTATGATTAACTTAGCGTACCTGCATCGGTCCTTGATCTATGTGCTGTTTATATCTATACTCTTGTCTTTTATTTCCTAATTCTTGAGCCCTTTGTTTTTTTAAGATTTCGTGCGTCGTTTCCTGAGGCAATGAAGCGTCATTAAGCTCGATGAAAAAATGTTCCTCGGCCTTGGGTTTTACCCATCTGTGATATGGGAAAAAAAACATTTTCCCATTGAATACGTTCGTGATTTTGAAGTATTCAACATACCAGAGGGTTCCTAAGCCAAACTTTTCAATCCAAAATTCCAAAAGAACAAAGTTTTTTAAGTCAATCATTTTTGACTGAAGACGGAATTTAGATGTACTATTTCGAGCATTTTTGAATAAACGATTATGCAATCGAAGCGGGGACGACACTCGACCTTGTTCATCATGCAAAATGATCCAAATTTTACAATCTGTGCCCGCCCCTTTTTTATCTCCTGTTTTCACTTCTACAAACAGGTCGTTCTTTGGCACTATAGGAGGCACGATAATATCCATTTTTTTTAAATATAATTTAAAATGAATTAAATCGTATTACAAACTATGGTAACCTGAAATAGCAATTTTAAATTAGCTTAGTTTTTGAAAATTAATATATTAATTACCTTCAGAAACAATATTAAGCAAAAGAGAGGTAATAAATGAGTAATAACTCTCTATTTATATAGATACACTAAAGTGTAAAAATATACTGAGAAGCAATGCATAAATTATCCGAGAAGAGAAGAAGGGAGAAGAGAGAGAGAGAGGAGAGTCATTATGTTTGGTATCATGAAAACAATGATAAATTGAAACTAAAATATTACGAATGAAAATGAAACTAGACAACCCACAAAGAAAAATTGTTGAAACATGATCAAATTTCAGATACGAAACTTACTCTTATTTATTCTTTTCTTTGATCTTTTTTCTTTTTTCATTTGTCATCAAATTTGGATTTCTCTCCGTTTTAATTTTCAACTTTGATTACAGAATACAGACGATCAAGTTTGTAAATACTTTGGTGACTGGAAACACCATTTGCATTACCATATTTCTTCATTTCTACGAGTAACTGGAGATTAGTGAATAGCGAGAACTGTGGTTGACACCACCATGCAGTAAAAAAAAAGTGCGGATGGTTTCGGTAAAAGACTAGACAGTTTAAATCGCTCCCGGTCTAAACGTAAAATATCACTGCGAAGCAATGACTAATATTCTAAGTCACAACACATCTCCAGACAAGTGTCGCACGCGTACGTATGTTATATCGGACGTATCATAACTTAACCAGCACATTCCACCCACATCTCCGTCGCTCCCATCCCTTCCAATTCCGAGATGAGAAAAATTTTACTACAAAAATTGTAGTTTATGCTTGAAAACAAACTTTTCTTATTTATTTTATATAAACTATTTTAACTTATTTTTCATTATGCACATATGTACTTACTCCAATTTTTTCTAACTTTAAATCTTGTAGTTTTTTCCTTACTTTATTGTTTAATTTTATGTATAGATGAAATGAAAACTCAAGCGAGTAAATGATAAGACATATTATTGCGGTCCTGTTGTATTTATTTTAATCCGAGTTCTAGAGCCCGGACATAGGCGTGAAACAGCGTCAGTCCTCGAGATAGGGTCAGAGGGGGACAGGGGAGGGGCCGGAGTCGGAATTCTGATTTTGGAAAGGGTAGAATAACTATACCTCCTCCGCTAAAAATGTTGTCACGCAAGTTTTTCTATAATTACCTTATTTCTCCATGTCTATTGTAATACTCCCTATGATCCACCAATATACACAGAGCATTTTATAAATATCCATCATCAATTTTCAGCTATTAACACAGGTTTCAACTAGTTAAAACGCATTCTTTTCTAGTTTACAGAGAGATAGTATAAAATCAGTATTGTCCTGTAGCTGATATGAGTTAAGTTATAACGCTACACTCTATGTATATTGCATATTAATGTGGTATAACCACATGTTTCATTGTAAATTCGTAAAGATTATATATACACCGTGAGCTTAATAATGTGAATTCAAGTCATCGGTATTATGCTACTATCTTAAAAGATTGGAGACGTTCATAATCGTTTTATTCTAATTTTTATAACCAATATTAAAATTTAATATATTATTTGTTCATGTATATATAGATTGAACAAGTTGTTATTACCATCACAGATATATGCAACGATGTGACAGCCATGTAGTCTTTCCAATAATTGCTGATTATAAATCAATACTATTTAACATAAATCGGAAATGCTCAAAGATAGATAAAATTTATTTCTATTTTACTAATTTGAATATAAACCATTACATCACATTGTTTCAATCTACTCTGATTAGATAATTATTATCTCACTGGAGGCGTTAAAATTTATCAAGATTGAACTACCAGTAATTAATATGAGGTGGCCCACTTAAAATTGAGCCCAAGCTTCGTGCATTACCCGCATGTATTCTCCGAAACTAAGGATAGGACAAGAAAACTGATAAAATATGGATCAGCGCATGAAATTTTTATGGAAAAAAAAAAAAAAGTTTACTTATTTTTTTTTTTTTTTATAATCTCCAAACTCCGAAGGGTAGAAGGAAAAGCTACCGATACAATACTTGATGAACATTCTTCTATAATCCGGGAATCAGGAATAGAAGGTCTTATAGTAATATATTTTTTTTAGGAGTCTGCACCTGCCGACTCGGTATTAATTGCCAGAGGCTGGATGAACGTTTTCATAATACCACCGTCGTCGGTGGCTTCGATTCGCGGTTTGACGAAAGAACCCCACGCAGACACAAAATTAATCCCTAAAGAAGCGGATACCTTACACCTCGCGAGACCTTCCCGCGGGTATTGAACGGGGGAATAGGTCCTACCCCTCGTTAACGCTCACTAGGAGTCCTAAGACGGACCGCCTTTTGAGTACTTGGCCAGGGAATTATTACCCCTGGGGTATTCTTTTAGATTAAAGATAACAAATCTATTTAATACTAATAAAGCATGATATACATACACGATATACATAAAAACGTTTGTTATTAGTTTTCTTATGCTTACCATCACGATAGTTTTGAGGAGAATTATTAACGTAAAATGTATAAAAAACAAATAAATTGTTATTCCTTTAATAAAAGGTAAAGGGATTTTCCTATCATCATATCTTTTTCCGTTACCTAGAATTTCAGAATATATGTATATCAGATTTCTTGTAACTTTTTAGTTTTTATTTCCTAGAGAATATTTCCAAGAATTAGTGGTATGAACGAACGGGTACTTCCTTTAGTTCAACACTATCATATTATTGCAAATATAATTCCATATTTGTAAGAATAGTTATTGCCTGGGCGAATATATGGTTTATCGTATATTAAGTATGTATAATTTTTTCAATGTTTAAAATATATATATATTTACATTATTTATTATATTATACGATTAACTTTTTCATTATAATCGTATATATATATATTTTTTATGTAATTTATATTTACCAATACTCTTATACTTATACGTATCTAATTTGTTTTACTAATTTTTATAAATTTAATATATTAATGTATCACCTTGGTATAATCTTTAGAGATATTGCCAAGCCATTCTCGGAATAGTTTATATACTTGGGTCTTTACGTGAGCAATATATGATATCTTATTTCTATAATATTATGTATATATTTATGTATTACATTTGTTTATCACTAGGAATACCTATATTCCTTTTTAGTAGGGTAAAGTAAAATTGTTTCTATAATAACTCCTGTTTTCGAATAACAATTTTGCTGACTAAAATAATATATAATAACTGTTGTGAATTTCATATTGTTTATGTGATTATCGTATTTTATCGAAAATTAGTGAGTAGTATATAGTATAAGGGTAAGGGTATATATACATTATTTGATATTTATAATCTATGATTTTGAATTAGACGTTTAACAATAATATAAATTATTATTTAA